>JAHREE010148884.1:68976-94194 GCA_033628505.1 Tringa tobata | reverse complement strand
GCAGACGCAGGCCCGCGCCGGGAGAGGTGAGGGAGCGGCGGGGACCGGCCGTGGGAGCCGGGGGGTGGCGGTTGTTGGTGCTCGGGGCTTTCTCCCCTCAAACTCCCCTCAGCGGCACCTGCCCGGGGGCGGGCCGGGCCCCTCGGTGGGAGCCGCCGCGTCGCCCCGGACACGGTTGTTGCCGGGGTGAGAGCACGCAAAGGCGGGGAGCTGGGCCCGCTCTGGGCGGGCAGCGGCAGCCGGTGCGGCTTTGCCCTGGGGTCAGGTCGGTCCCTGCGTCCCCCAACCTCCCCCCCAACCCCGGGACCCTCCTGCCGGGGCCTGGCCCCTGGCGGCGGTGGTCCCCCGGTGTGAGGAACTAAGGTGAGGAGAAAAGTTGAGGAAACACAGCGTGGAACAGCCCGGCTCGGTGAAACCTCTAATTACACATCGCCCGGGTTGTGCTCTCTAACGAGTTTTTGTGTAAATGCAGTTAGTGAGAGGAGCAGGGAAACGTTACCGGGTTGTGAGCGAGGGGCAAAACCGCGTCTTTGGCTCCAAAAGACGTGCTGGCGGAGGGGGGGGGGGCTGTTGGGAAAGGCTCCTCCTGCCCCAACGGCCGCTGCTGAAACCTGTAACGCTAAAACTTTGTGTCCGGTGCCTTGGAGCGGTGCGTGGTGCCCTGTCTGTCGCTTTCACGACTTGCTGGCTCTTTGTGGCCAAACGGTTGAGGGATGTGTTTTTCTAAGTCAGGCCAAGGGTTTGAGCAGCTTTGTTGTACTTTCTCGTTTCCTACTCTTGCTCTGTTATTTCCTGTAAGCCCTGTCAGAGAACTTCAGACCTCTTCTCTTGGACCTGTCCTGAAGGTGTTAGGCCCTTTGCCTTTACTTAATATTTCTCCTTGAATAGTTGACACAGGTGGTTTTTTTGGTGGTTTTTGTTTGGTTTTTTTTTTGTCTCTGGCTGGTTTTTGGTGGGAGTAACTTTCTTCTCTTCATTTTTCCCCAGAAAACTTGAAAGAAGTGAAGGAGCCGAGGCACCGCAAGGACAACAGGCGCCCAGACCTAGAAATTTACAAGCCTGGCCTCTCTCGGCTGAGGGGCAAACTCCTGCCACCAAAGCCTGAGGAGAGGAGCAAAGCTGAGGAGGAAAGTGCCAGCGACAAGGGCCCTTCGAGAGGAGAAGCTCCGGTCATGGAGGATTTCAGCAAAGGTGACAGCTCTAAGCAGAACGGTCCTTCGCAGGAAAACGAAGAGACGGAGACTAAAGGTGGTCTTCAGAGCCAGGAGAACTTGTCCAAGCTGCCCGCTCCGGATGAGTGGTGTCCCAAGACCACCAGGAGAACCAAGAAGCCGGACCAGCAGATCTACCAACCTGGGAAACGCCTGCATTCAGCTGCTAAGGAGCCGGCCCTACGGTCAGCTACCGAGGAAGTCACCAGTAAGATGGAGCAGCTGAAAGTGGAGAGAGATGAAAAGACTGAGAAAGGTGCTGGAAAAGACAATAACAGGAAAACCAAATCAAGCAAGGAGGATAGAGAGGGGAGCCAGGCCGGGGAAGGAGTGAAAGCCTCAAGGGGAGAAAAAGGAAGAAGAACGGAGCGAGGCGACAGGAACAGGAGAGCGAGCGATGAGGTGATGCAGGGGAAGCTGGGCTCTACCAAACGCTATTCCCGCTCTGACAAGCGGCGGAGCCGATACCGCACCTGCAGCACGAGCTCAGCTGGAAGCAACAACAGTGTAGATGGAGCCCCGCTCGTGGACGGGGTGGAGAGGCGGCAGGAGCGCGCCAGAGAAAGAATCCGTCCTAGGAAGCAGCTCTCTGCGTCCTCTACTGACTCCTTGGACGATGACAGAATTGACGAGGCAGAAGCATACATCTCTAGCAGGAATTCGGACAAGAAAAAACGTTCAGAGCTGAGTCGAGCTTCTAGGAGTGAGAGCGAATGGAGCAGCAACGGCAGGGAAGCCAAGGGACCGTTTCGAGTCACATTTGACAGCAAGACTATGAGCAGGGATATCAGTCTGACAGATACAGATAAAAAAAAGCCCTCGAAGGCGTTTGTTAGTTGCAATGACTCAGAGACTTCGGAGGCGAGGAGCCAGAGCAGAGAGCCCCAAGGGAGGGGCCGTGGGATTCTGTTCCTGCCTGCTAACACAGACCTCTCTGCCAGCACCGCGGGCTCCCCTGAACCCAGTCACCCTGGGCCCCGTCTCCTGCTGGGTGGGGCTGGGAGTAAAGGCCCCCGAAGCAGGGGCCGAGGCGGCACCGCTCGTCGGCTGTGGGACCCCAACAACCCGGACCAAAAACCCGCTCTGAAGAGCCAGACTGCTCAGCTTCACTTCTTAGACACGGACGATGAAGTGAGCCCCACCTGGGGGGAAGCCCGCCAGGCACAGACGTCCTATTATAAGTTCCAAAACTCCGACAACCCCTATTATTACCCTCGGGCCTCCGGTCAAGGCCCCCAGTATCCTTATGGTGGGTACCCCTTGCAGTATCCTATGGGTCCAAGCAATGGTGTGTACCCAGGAGCCTATTACCCTGCCTACCCCAGCCAGGCTGGGCAGTACTTGTGCGGCCCGCTCCCCCCGACTCCTCTGAGTCCTGAGATGGAGCAGCAGATGCGGAACATGCAGCAGCAGGAGCTCAGCAAACTTCTCCGTGAGGCTGGGAACCAGGAGCAGCAGCTCAGCAATCTGCTTTCCAGAGACCGCATCAGCCCAGAGGGGCTGGAGAAGATGGCCCAGCTGAGGTTTGTGGCCGTGCTGTAGAGGGATGTGTGACTGAGACCTTTCCAGGGTGAACTGCTCCCAGAACTGTTATCCAGAGAACGGTGTCTCCTTGGGGATGTGCTATACTGGAGACATTGATGTCTCAGAGACTGGGAGACGGGGCAGTGGATTGCTAGCTTTTGATGTGCTGGGACTGTTTGTCATGTGCCAGTGGTGTGTGGGTATCGGAAGGAGACTGTGGGTGAAGATATCATTTTCCTGGGCTGGGAGCTGAGCTGTGGCTTTTTGTGGTTCTGGAATGCCTTGCCTGCATCTCAGTGATGTGAGGGAGCAGGAGGAGCACCCACCCTTGGGTTCTTCTTGCTCTTGCTGGGGCTGGTCTCTCTCAGTTCTGGCGCTCTCACATGCTTTCGGTGTTTGCTGGCGGACTTCTGCTTTCTTACCTGTCCTCAGTTATCTGCTCTCTGATTTGCATCGTTGGCTTCAGGGGCAACCACTGTTGGCTTGTGCTTGTGAAGCGTTGCTCGGGTTCCTGCGTAACAGTGACGGTGCCTTTCAAGCACTGGGCAGTTTAGCTCTTGACATCACTCAACGCTGTGACACACGGCGGTCCGGTGGGAGCAGCCTGGTGGTGCCAGCGAGAGGGAAGTGACACTGGTACTCTAGAAGGTAGTTAACGTGGCTGTAGCAAGTTTCTGCTTGGCATCTTCCGTGTTTATTTGTGACCTTTGTGTCTCTGGGGACTCATTTCCAGAGCTGACCAGCCTCAAATCTAGCAGGTGAGCTCATTTCAGAGCTTGTTCTGTGTTTTGGGGACTCGTGTTGTAGACCACAGGGTGGGATGTCTCTGTGCTTGAAACAGCACTGGAGATTTCAGGTCTCTCAAGGTGTCGAGGTCACCCAGAGCAGTTGTCTGGAGGGAGAGGAAGGACTGCATAGTGCTGCTGTGGCCCGTGTGAAGCCTCCACTGCCCTGGGAACGTAGGCAGGGTTGACCCTGTCCCTGCGGGCAGTGTCCATCCGTCTCGGTGTGTCTCCTGCCTGTGTCTGAGTGCATGCTGCCAGCCTGTCTATGGAGCTGTGTTGGGGCTCTTGGATGCAAGTGCTGCTTCTCTTGGTCAGTGTTTGTGCTGTCCAAGAGTGTGTGCAGGGTTTGGGGACTGCATGGGGTAGGGCAGCTGATCCGTGCTCTGCATGGGAACCCACCAGCATCCTTCTCTTACTCTGTCAGGCTCTTCCAGGCATTGCCATCTGGCTTCACTCCAGGCTTTACCATCTACGCTGTTGTACTGTTTTTTGTAGGGCTCCAAGCATTGCAAGGGATAAGGCTGCCAAGGCAGCAACAGCTGAGGATCCCCTTTTCCATAAACTCCACATATTGTGGCGCTTTTTCTAGCCTGCAACTATTTTATTAAATTCAGAGGAGGAATTTTTCTCCAGCATCCAGGCAAGGCTGTAGGTAACTGGTGAGGGAAATGTGATTTCTAGGACTCTGAGGCTTTATTTCCTTCAGGTGTGACATTCCCAGCTCTCATTCATTTTTGTGGAATCAGGTTCTCTATTTCTGCTGTGTATTTTTGGTTGGATGGAAGGGGAGGTGGGGTTCATTTTAATATAGCAAGACCTTTCCCTCCTCTTTGGTTCTCCTGGTGTTTGTTCCTGGCTCGTAGCAGCCAGACTTTGTGCTTTATGGCACAAAGGAACATGTGTGGAAGCATTGATTTGCCGTAGCGTTCTGTGCTGCTGAGATCTCCTGTTGGCTGGATGAGAAGCAGCAGGTGCCTCAGCAGATGTTCCCTGGCAGCTCAGGCCCACGCTGGTCAGTTGCTGTGGTGTTGATGGCTGATTGTGTTTGGCCGTAGGGTGGAGATGCTCCAGCTGTACGAACGCTGCATCCTGATGGATATCGAGTTCTCCGATACCCAGAACGTGGACCAGCTGCTGTGGAAGAACGCGTTTTACCAGGTGATTGAGAAATTCCGCCAACTTCTCAAGGACCCTCAGGGGGAAAACGCCCAAGAAATTCGAAACAAACTGCTCCAGCTTCTGGATGAGGTAAGAAGAGAGAAACGTCCCCAAACTCCACTAAACCTTTGGGTGGGATTGGCTGCTGGTTATACTGGGGTGGTGTAACTGGGCAACCAGCCTTCTCGATCCTGTTCATATCTTTGTGTGCCTTAGGCCATCCTTGTACAAGGAGAATACTCAGGTTATGGTTTAGTGTAGCAGGTGTAGGTCCAGTTAAAATTGGTTACAGTTTAAACTAGGCTTGTTTTGGTGTGGTTTATGTTAATCGGAAATTGATTTAAGCTAAAATGAAATGAATGTCCTGATGTGGAAATAGACAGAAGCATTCCTGCAGGTTTTTGTGCCATCTTTATCAAATTTGCTTAAAAGTCATTCCGTTAAACTGTGCAGCTCAGTTTACTCCTTGCAGAATGTAGGCTGGCAGATCCGAGAGGGTGTGTTTTATAGAATTAGGTTGGTGGGAAGGGACTGCTGGAGGGCTTTAGTCCAACGTTCTGCTCAGAGCAGGACTCCTCAAACACTAGATCGGGTCAGTCTTGAAAACCTCCGAGGTTTTTCCCTGACCTCCTTGTTGTTTTCTGAAGACAAACAGCCCAAACCTCAAGGAGAGAGACCTTCTTCCTTGGACGTGGCAGGGATGGTGTGGTAATTTCATGCTTGTCGTCAGAAAGATTGTACTATCCGAGTACGTGTGTGTTTTGCAGGGCTCTTGTTTTTTTGATGGCCTACTCCAGAAGCTGCAGGTGTCATACCAGTTCAAGCTAGAGGACTATATGGACGGGATGGCCATCCGCAGCAAGCCTCTGAGGAAAATGGTAGGTTGGCTTCCTCCTGGAGACTTCTCATCCTGTTAATCGTATGCAACATGCTGAACTCAATGTGCTGCCCTTGCCAAGAGGTAGGCAGCTGTACCCTGAACAGATGTCACTATGTTTGCAGGGAATCTGTTTGAGAACTTGTTGAACCAATTCTGGTGGATTAACATTTCTCAGCTTCCTTTGCAAAGAACAACTTTTTTTTTACCGGGTCTGTGACCAGGGCTAATAAAGAGAAAGAAGTGTCTTAGGTGTTGAACATCTCTTATTTCTCTCTGTGGAATCCAGAATAATGAACAAGGGAAGCTAACAGTTGCGTTGCCTCCCTGACACTTGACAGCCCGTTGCCCTGAGCTGTGAGTGCAGGTGTGAGGGACAGCTGGGAAGGGATATTTTAGTCCAGCTCCGTTCCCAGAGAGATGCGTTTGCCTAACAGCTGCCCTCAAATTGGTCATGGACTGAACAACTCTCTTCTGGAGAGAGATGGGGCGTTGTTGTAAGAGAAGGAGGTGTTTAGGGGATTGGCTTGCCCTTGCAAATGCTGAACCGGTGCCATGGAGCCTTGTCGTTTCATTCTGCTGCCCTTTTGTGAGACCTTCAGTGTGTCGGTGACCTCCTCTTAGCTCTCTGCAGCCCCTGCTTGCTCGCTGGGTCTGTTCTGCAGGTGAACCAACGCTGTGCAGGTCCCACGTGATGTACTGAATGCTTCTTTCCAGGTGAAGTATGCACTGATCAGCGCTCAGAGGTGTATGATTTGTCAAGGGGACATTTGCCGATACAGAGAACAAGCAAATGACACCGCAAACTACGGAAAGGCGCGCAGGTATTGTGTTCTTCGCTCTAGCGCCGAGCGCGGCTCTTCCTTTCTCTCCAAGGGATGTATCTTATTTCAAGCTTTAACTTGCCTCTAGCCAAAGAAGTCTTTCCATGCCTCTGTCTTGTATTTTGGATCTGTGAAGCTGAAAGATGTCTCCTAGACTCTCCTGCTGTCCCACAGAGCGAGCCAGCAGATCCAGCCATCTAGTGTGGCAGTTGTCCTGTGCTGATCCTGCAGCAGGGGAGGGTTTGGGCCGTTGAGTTGGCAGAATGGCTGTTGTATTTTTTTTTTCTGGTAGCTTTTCAGCCAGGAGAGGTTCCCATACGTGTCCATATGCTCTGAATGCATCAGGAGTTGCTTTCCTTGAGCAAAGACCTGTGGTGGGGGGCAGGTGAGCCCAGCATGGGACATGAAGCCCTGAAATCAGTGGAGGTTAGGAGGACAGGGCAGGGAAATCTGGTTTGGGGTCTGTGGATATTATGGAGTATGCTGGTGTCTCAGGGAGGCTGGGGGGAGCGTAGTGGGTTCATGATGTGGCTGAACAGCGTCGCTGGATCTGTGTGGCATGATATAAACTGGAGGGTGGATAGTACAATTGAGGGAAAATAGGAGAACGCAGGGGTGAATGGACTGCCATTGAATGGGTGCCTCTTCTTTTGGGATGATTAAGTATCTTGAAAATTTTGGAAATTAGCTAAGTGACAAGAAGGATTTGGTCCCAGCTGCTGTGGAGCGAAAAAGGGGACCGAGGGAGAAATGTTCCCTGAATAGCCTGTTCTCCCTGCCTGAGGCTGCACGGGGGACAGCGTTTGCTGGGTCTGGCTTCAGGCTGAGCCAAGAACTTTTCCTTCTGCAGCTGTACCTGTCTTTTCTCTTGTCCTGTGCCCCATCTGCCTCCCCAGGCGGGTCCAGGCTCGCTGCCTGTGCACCCTTTTGCAGGCAGAGGGCACTTGTGCGAAGGGCCTCTTCCCAGCAGGACTGCCAACACTGCGAGAGGAATTCTGTGCCCTTAACAGCAAGGAAGGCAACCTTTGATGTCCTTTCAGTAACTCTTTCTCTCTTGTTCTTCCCTTCCTCAGCTGGTACCTGAAAGCTCAGCAAATTGCTCCCAAAAATGGCCGTCCGTACAACCAGCTGGCGCTTCTGGCCATCTACACGGTAAGATGCTTATCACGCACGGATGTAGCAAGAGTAGGGAGAGCCTCTGGGATGGCTGTGAGATTCCATCTGCTGGAGAAAGGCATTGTTTAGGGCAGTGCTCCCAGATGTGTTTTTTCTTTTTTTTTTTTTTTTTCAAAGCAAAAAGCTGATGGCAGGATGTGCTGTGTGGGCTCCAGCTGCTGTGGCCTCAGGCAGCTTTGTTAGATACACGCTACTCCCTCAGGCTATCGGCATTTTGGGGACTGTTCTGTGGGCTTTTGAGAGTGCAGATGTTTTAAAAGTGGGTTGTGTTTGAAGTTTTGCATGAGATCTTTGTGCTCAAGACCGTGGTGTCTTGAGCACATGAGGATGCTGTTTCTATTTGCCATGTCTTCATTGAACCTGTGAGCACTGGTTTAAGTGATGTCCACACATGACTTCCTTAGGTTTCAGTTTTGCTGGATGCTTCAGCCATGCAGGAAAATTTGCTTCAAGAAAGATTTGACAGCAGATAATGAAAGCATCAGGCTGGGACACAGGGGCTGGTAGGGCTCTGCCTGTTTGCAATGCTAAAAGGTGTTGGTTTAAAGCAGAGCCTTTGAAAACTGCAGAGTTCAGAAGAGCATTTCCTTCGTGGCTGGGAACAACCTTTCTGGCTCTTTGTGTGGTGCTTGGAGCAGCAAAGTGTCCTGTCCTCTGTGGTGGCCTATAAGGCCAGCAGCATGTGGGCAAAACCTGACAATGTCTGTGTATTTTGGTAGCATAAAGACTGTTTTTTGGCACGTCTGTGTGTCCCAGGCAGTGTGGAGGGAGAGGGTACACGTATTGAGGGATGAGGAAGGTGAAGTATTTGGGGGCTTTGCCCTCAATGCCCCAGAAGGAGCGGCAGCTCTGAGTCTGGTTGTGTTTTTGCAGAGGAGGAAGCTGGATGCCGTCTACTATTACATGCGCAGTCTGGCAGCCAGCAACCCCATCCTCACGGCCAAGGAGAGCCTCATGAGCCTGTTTGAAGAGACAAAACGCAAGGTGAGTCTTGGAGCTGGGCTGTGGGATGCTGCAGCTGGAGAGCTGTGATCCAGAGACAAGGGTGATGGTGGCTTTTAGACTTGGAGTCACCACTGCTCAACTTCTAACAAATTCCCCACTGGGAGTCAGATGAAAGACACGGCCTTTGGAATGGTGGTGGTGTTTCCTCCCTCTCCTCTCCTGCTTTTGGGGTTGTTTGGGCAGCTGAATCTCTCGTTTCTGGGTCACAAGCTGTAAAACAGCCAAGCTCAGCAAGAACTGTTGGTTGCTGTGGTTTGCAGCATGATCGTTGCCTTAGCCCAGCAGTGCCCCACACCTATGGGGGTGGATAAGAGAGGCTGCAGTCCTTTTGTGCCCCAGAGGGTCACCTCAAGTTCAAAGATAGAGCACACTGGCAGTCACACACTGCTGGGACTGGACACAGCTTTTCTTGTCCCAGGGCAGTTGGAGTAGAAAACCTCTCACCTGCAGTGTCCTGTAGTGTCAGAAACCAAATTCTGGACCTGTCAGGGAGTTGTTGTGGTTCTGAAGCAGAGGGAAGTGCTAAGTTCTCCATGTCAATTGTGTACTTTTCCTGAACTTTGATCCCTGGGTGATCCGAATCTCTGGTGTCTGCCCAGGCTGAGCAGATGGAGCAGAGGAAACATCAGGTGCTGGATCTGAGCCCCAGCCGCCGGGGGAAGGGCAAAAAGTCCACATTGCGACAAGTTGGAGATGATGCCACGCGGCTGGAGATCTGGATCCATCCTTCCCACCCCCGCTCCTCCCAGGGCCACGAATCTGGCAGGGATTCTGAGCAGGACAACGGTCTTGGGAACCTCAGCCCCAGCGACGTGAGTACTGCAGGAGGCAGCAGTTGGCTTTGGTGTCATGTGTTTGGAATGCAGCGGAATGACACTGGATCTGTTTTGCTTTCCTGTTGCTAAATTTTCCAGTGTTTTGGCTTTCCCTATGGGAGCTGTGCCTGGGTCAGGCTGAGGAGCTGGTGACCTCGTGCCTCTCATGTTTAAGGCATGTTGTTACCATCCATTTCTTGGCAGCGTGCGCTGGCGTGGCTGAGACGGAATAGGAGAGGCACAAGCAGAAGATGCTGTAAAATGCCTCTGCTGAGGGCTCTGACTTGGGTGAGGTTGCCGGTGGGAAATGAGGTCAGATGCTGAAGACCGGGGTTAACGGTGACCCTGTAAGCTCTGAGGCTTGTTCTGGAAGTGGGTCACTTGTCCCAGTGCCAGATGATTGGAGCTTTGCACTGGGAACGTGAAAACCGTGGGTTTAATTTCCAGTGTAGGTGTCATATTTGCATTACTTGCTCTGCTGAGAGGCTGGACCCGTGCCTTTCTTTTGCAAGGATGAAAAAATAATCGACCAAGGGCATCTCTCCTGAGTCTGTTTGAGCTCCGTACCTTGCAAGAGGAGTCTGAGTGAGCTCTGTTTGTCAGGCACAGGAATGCAGGCGAAGGCAGTGGTGGTTGGGAGCTCATCCTCCAGGAATCCTTGCGCTCCTTTGGCACATGCGGCTCGCGAGAGAACTTGCCAGGGAGCTCTGGGCTGCCTGTCCTAAAATGGCTGTTAAGGATGTGAGTTTAGCAGAGCTGGGAAGACCTTCTCCGTGGACGACGGGGCCCAGAGCTTCGCCGATACGATTGCGCTTTTATAACTAGTCTGTGACTTCAGCTGGGTGGAACTGGGGTGAAGTCTTGGAGCTTTGAAAGATAAGCTCTGGCACAGAGCTGCAGCATTTTTAAGACGTTACTGCCCTTGGTTGTTTTCCCTCTCCTCAGCTTCTCTTCTGGAGACCTTTGCTTCCTCAGCATCGTTGAAAGGAACGTGCCAAGCTTTAGCCTCTCCATAAATCATTGATGAAGATGCTTTGCCATAAGATGCTGTGAGTGTTTTTGAGGCGCTGGGAGCTGCTCTGTTGCAGTGCTCCCATGTGTGACCTCGAGCAAAGCAGGGGGGCAACGACGACGTCTTGTTTATCGAGCAGCGCTGTTTGCTAGAGCTTGCCCCACGTCTGTTCCACAGAGGGGCTGTGCTCTCTGAAGTGCAGGTTGCTGGCAGTGCCTGCACAGATTGTGCTGCTGATTACTACCATTAGTCTGTGATTTCTTCATCTCTTTGAAATGTTGGCTCGTGGAAAGCTTTTTCTGCTTGTACTGAGGGGCCGCGTGATCAGAAATACAATGGTGAAAGGGCAGGGGGAGCCGAGGGCACAGGTTTGGGCACTACTGCTTTTGGCAGCCAGAATATTGGTACTGGGGGCTGTCGTGGTGCAGCCACTCCACTTGTGTCACACAACTGCTGTGTGGGGCTGTGCCGTGGCCGTGTCACCAAAACAACCCGATGAAAAGGAAACCTTAAATCTGTGTCACTGCCAAAGCTCCCGTGCTGTGAAGGTGGGGGCTGGATAAAGACAGCAGCTCTTCGGGAAGCTGTGGGCTCCTTGCTCCTTGAAGCTATAGCCTCTTACCTTCTTCCTTGCAGCATCTCGGGGTGATCTGCAGCTCCTTCTCTGGAAAGGAGTGGAGTGGTCCGTGTGTTGCCACTGTGTGGCACTGTTTGGCCTCGGAAGGGCCCTGCCTGCGCCAGGGACAGGCAGCATCCAGCATCCTGGCAGCGCCTCTGCCCCACATCCCCCCAGCTCTTCTCCCAGGGCACGTGTGCCAGTACTTGCATGTCATTTTGGGGAAATGAGTTTAAACTATGTCATCGCCGCCTTGGGTCCCTTCCGCGGCATCTTTAGCCCTTGAAAAGGCTGAGCCAAGCTCTGTTCTTTGGTTTGTACTGAGAGCTGTGCTCTGCAGGTAGTTCCTCAGGCATCAGTCTTTGTGGCAGCTGTTTCTGGGCCAGAGAAAGGAATTTTACAGGGTGGAATGTTCAGCTTCCAGAAGCAAATTTAACACTGCAAATATAGACCCTGACAGCTCTGGGCACGTACTGGGCAGAAGTGTGGGAGAGAGGCTCCTTCTGCCCTTCAAATGGAGGCTGTTGCTTCAAACCCTGTCCAAGCCAAAGGCGGCTGGTGGTTTTACTGGGGAGATGCTGGATTTTCTATCCTCAGTCATCCCTTTCTTCACTGTGCAGGCAGTTAAATGCCAGTCCTATGTGGTGGCAGGCTTGGCAGGGAGATGCTGAACGATTGCTCTCCCAGGACCTGCTGATGCGCGCGCTGTCCCCATCAGCGAGCAGAGAGTCTGCTCAGCACATGCTCGCGCATCTCTTCTCAGTGCTGACTTTATTTTTCCTCCCGTAGCCCTATACAGAGACACAAACATCATTACTTTATTTCAGGGAGCCAGCTGTATGGAGCTAGTAAAGCGTGATGGTGACTCTGCAGAAGGCCAGCTTCACATCGCAGCCGCTGCTGTGACACGGGAAGGTGGCACGCAGAGCTGGCAATTTGCCTCGGCCCTGTGTGTTTAGGTAGAAGTTTGGCATAGCTGCTTCTTTCACAGTTTGCTACATCATGTTTTCTAGGAAGATGCAGAACTGGAAGAATGTACCATCTGTCCGTGCTGAGGGGCTGCATCTCCTTTGGCCCCCTCCGCACTAACTGGATTTGGCACTGCTGGCACAGAGGGCATGAGAGGGTTTCAGCTCGCTCTGAAACCCTCAGGCTGGGTTGCAGCCTGGCTGTTTTGTGCTTAGGGTTTTGTCTGTTGTGCCCACAGCGTTTTGGGGTTT
Source organism: Tringa tobata (assembly GCA_033628505.1). Lineage (NCBI taxonomy): Eukaryota > Metazoa > Chordata > Aves > Charadriiformes > Scolopacidae > Tringa > Tringa tobata. The sequence goes on along the minus strand of JAHREE010148884.1, from coordinate 81,971 downwards.
CATTCTGCGAATGGCTGTTCTCTGTGGTCTGTTATACTTTGCATGTTTCTAGGTGAGCAGTGGCAGGAGAGCTCAGGCTGACCCGGTGCCCTGCTTGTGTGACAATATCAGGTCACTTTGTGTGGGATTCCAATAAGAAATGCAAACAAGGAGACTGAACCAATGAGCAGCTGTATTGCTTTTTTTTAAAAAAACCATACAGATAGGGCACAGTGAGCTGAAGAGCTGAGTCTCTGCCATTTCTTCTCTGCCACTGGTTTCATTTGGCATGAGTCTCCATCAATTCTAAATCTGATAGTACCGTATGCAGCTTAGTGCGCAGTCTGTGAATTGGTAAAACAAACAGGGCAAATGTGTTGTCAGCCTCTTGAGAAAGTGTTAATATTACACTGAGTTTGAGATTTTAATCACCCATGTCAGGAAATGCTGAGTTAAAGTTCCCACAGTTGTTATTGCCTGCTGCCTGTGCTCTGCAGTAGATACTTCCCTGTGTTATCATGCAGCGTGCATGCACTAATAAAGATTACTCCATAGCTCCAGCTAAGATTAGGGAAGAGAGTTTTTCCCTTGGCACAACAGTTAATTGAATAATACTTCTCTCCAGATGTCTGAATACTTTACCGTCATTAAAGAATTAAGTCTCCTAGCCTCTTTGTGAGAGGTCAATCATGTAAAGCCATCAAAAGTTTGGTAGGGCCACCCAAAAAGCTCTTTGGGAAGCTAAGGCCAGTGTCAATATCTGCTTCTCAGCCCTGTTCCTCGGCTGCAGGATCCTTCCCATTTTCCCCCAGCCTGTTGGTTAGGGACAGAAGTGCTGCATTAGGCTGGTGCTCAGTGCCCATGGAGCAACAACCCCTTTGCAATAGCAGAGAAACTGCAGTGGAATGATCATCTCTGAAGCTCAGAGCAGGTTTTAACCTCTGCTTCTTTATGCAGGCTTTCTTCTCAGCAGCAGGGAGCATGGGCAGTGCATCAGGATTTCCACAAGTGAGCAGTAAATACTACCAGGGGGTCTACCAAAACCAAGAAGACAAACTTCTTTCAATAGGCTGAATGTAGAAGGTTTCATACTTCTGTGTTTCTTCTTCATTGCCTGCTGTGCTCTTCTTTGGAAGCTTATTATATGTTCAGGTGTCACTCTGTGCTGGTAATGGGTGTAGGTACCAGGGGACAGAGTGGCAATGTTGGAGCTGTAAGCAGTGCGTATCCTTGGGCACTTTTTTGTATGTTGTATTTGTATTTGGGTGCTTTTTTGTATTTTCTTTCAGATGAGTAGTGGGTCTTTTGAACCCCTTCATCTCCTTTCATCTCCCAAGTCCTAGAAAATGAGATGTGTGCCACGCACGCAGGGAAATGGTCCTCTGCACTGTCTCTCATAGCAGTGGAGGTGGTGAGACCTGTCCTCCTTGTTTCCATCTAGGTCAGGATTCACCTCACTGGGAACTTCCCTGCCTGGCTGGGACTGTCTTCACAACCTGCTCTGGTTTGTTTCTTTCTGAGATGAGGCATCTCCAAGTATTCTCACCTTCAGTCTTTCTCAGTTTTTCTTCCTTGCTTAGTTTTATTTCTGACTTTGCCTGCCTCACCTGTGCACTATGATGCTGTGTCCACTTACACTTCTGCAGCCCAGCCGTGGTCCAAGGCTGGAGAAGGCACTTTTGGGCTGCCTCAAAGAGGCCACATGTCCTTAGTTGAAAAGGGTCACTGTCTTCATCAGCTCCTGCAAGTTTCACATCCGTTTTTCCTTCTGCATTTGTTCCTCTTGGGCAGCAGTCACTGGGGTGACTGGGCTGGCTCCTTCTGGCTGCTTTCAGTCGGTGGAGTTTTTCCTCTGGGGGAGCTGTGTCTGGGGCTGTGCATCTGGAGAGGGGTGCTTCTAGGGAGCAGTGGGATAAAACCTCACGTTAGGCTAGTTAGCAGTTTTGGTGGGGGTTTCTTGGCCGTTTTGCTCAATCAGCCTGTTCTCTATTCGGGCCAGTCACGCATGGGGGTGGTAGTCACCTGTGTTCAGAGTTGGGGTTGCCTTTTTGTCACTCCCTGCGGTCCTCGGAGCATCTGGTCTGTTAAAAGGCTGTTGTGGTGTGAGCTGAGAATCTGTGAGTGTGACCCAACTTTGCTGGTGAGAACATACCACTGAGGCACCCACCTGTTCACTCGAAGCAGCTCCCTCACGCTCGGCTCTTTTCCTACCTTTAAATCTTTTCCATTACACACGACTAGAAATAAGGGACAGCCAAAATGGGAAACGATGCATCACTGTAGTGATGGCCATTCTTCCATACAGATGCATGGAGAAGAGGCTGCTTGGGAAATTTATTGGTTTTTTGGGGTGTCTGCCCCTGAGTCTGCTGCCGGGAGCATTTTTCTGCACTGCCAGCGTGGCTGGGTGCTTCTTCTCGGGGCAGTGGAAGATGAAGCTTAATCTTTCCTCTTCCATGAAGACCCTTCATGAATAATCCCTGCTGGCTGAAGTACCAGGCTCCCTCGTTCACTACCTCCGTGGTGTCAGGTGGGCAAAGTGTTCAACATGGTCCTTTTTTAGGAGTCTGTAATCTGGAAAATAAGCCCGGGCAGCCGAGGCTGTGCTGCTGGTTTGGATGTGGTGGTGTGAAAGCGCCGTCATGCCCACCTTCTCCCTGCTGCTGGGACATGACTCCCCAAAAAGGTAACCCTACAGCCTGCAGACGATGCCCTGGAAGCCTGTACTGACTCTTGCTTGTTTTCAGGGTTTTTTTTTTTTTACCCAACACCCTATGCCTGTGCAGAGAGCGGAGGGAACGGAAACCACTACTGGAGATGCCCAGCGCGCTTTTCTGCTGAAGCCATTTCTCACGCCTGTTAAACATCTGAGCCACACCAGAGGGGTGACGTAGGTGTGTCCCCAAAGGGAGGGGACGTGCGAGGGAGTATCCGCTCGGTTTTTCTCAGCGCATGAGCCAGTAGTGGGATATATACACGAGGTCTCCCAGCAAGGCCTTGGATCAGGCTGCCGTCAGCCCCGTGTTAGGGGAAGGCGGCTTGTGTTCAGTCAGGAAGTTTGTCTCCCCTCCGGTTAGGTGCTTTGGAGTATTTGGTGTGAGTGATCCCCTCTGTGGTCTCTTGCATTATGGTCTGCCCTTGCTGTTAAGGGAAGGTAGTGCTTCCCCTCCAGCCTGCTGCTCGTATTTGATCCGCACCTTTGCAGTGCAAGCCGCTGCTGAGCCTCCCCTGCGGCACAAAACCAAGCAGAGAATCTCATTGCAGGGGGGAATGTTAGGTACTAGCAATCAGCTAGAGGCTGCCCCTCCTTATTTCTCTCCTTTATCTGCCACCCACGTGAAAAAGCAGCAAGAGATGTTGCATCCTTGATTTTTGTGCCTGAAGTGGGACTTGAGAGGGAGAAACCTGGAATTCCCTCTGTCCTGCCCTGGCAGTCTCCTTCCCTCACTCCTGCAAGCTCGCAGGAAGCTGTTGGGTTTGGTTACTCATTCGTGGAGGTCAGGACTAGGTCTGGGGTTTTTTTTCCTTTATGTTTAGGAAACGGTTTACAAACTGTTTTGAGCATGGGGGAGCTGGTAGCGTGCGAAAAACCCTTCTCAGCCTCTTTACTGCTGGACCCGTGTTAATTCTCTGCCCTACCTTCGTTTCTGTAATCTCTTTCTCGGTTGGCAGCGTGAGTATTTCTGAATGCTTTCCCCAGCCTGCAACCCCTCCGCCTCCTAATGTGACCTCGGTCACCAAACCACCTTGGGGCTTTATTTTTACTCTAGCCGTTTGGTTTCACGTGGTAAGGTTGGTTTCTTTCCCCCTAAGCAGTGAGAAGACTTCTCTGCGGAGGAAGTAAAAGAGTGCCAGGCTGCAGTTGAAACTGGTTAAACACTAAAACCGCACTTCTAGCCTCTCTGGGTTTGAGACGTGACATTCAGCCATGCAGCTTAGCACTGGGTTTTTTTTTGCCCACCACCTTGTGCACCCTCCCTCTGCTTTTTTTAATAAATTCTTTTTTTTTTTTCTTTATTACCAGCATTTTAAAGTAAAAAAAAAAAACCAAACCTTCTCAGCTGCAGTTCCTATATTAGGAATCCAACCAGAAATGCTGTCGCACCGTGTCCAGGCTGGTGGTGATCTGTGGATGCTCGGTGCTGCTCCGGTAAAGCAGCCGGAGCTCGGCCGAGCTCGCAGAGCCTGGTTACTGATTTAGCCTCTGCACGCCTGTCGTGTAGAACCCACATGTTGCTTTCCAGTGCAGCTTGACCTTTTGTCACTACCCAGAAAGTGAAGGCTAAGCTATCGGTAAGACTTTCCAGAAGTTGGTGTTGATTTTTTTATTTATTTTTTTTTTTATTTTTTTGGGTCTTTTCTTTTTAGACCACGTTGGTGGTTTTCTTTAGCTGTGAAGAACAAGGCAGGGACTGATGTTACTTGAACGGGAGAGACACCGACATGTTCTCCTTCCGGTAACAGGCATCTGGTGCTAATGTGTGTAGAAGTATTCGTGGTGGATCAGAGGTGGGAGCTCTACAAGGACACGGATGACTTATGCCTGTGTGAGGGGCTCTGCTCTATCCCAGTGCTCAGAGAAGCTGCGGTGAGGGGAGGCAGAGGGGGGGGCGAGACTTCAAGTTCCAACAAGCTTTTCATACTCTAAAACCAAGTACAATCATCCAGAAACCGCCTTTCCCTGTCAGTCACTCTTTCCTAATTTCCTCTCCTGCTGGTGCTGATCAGCCAGGGATTTGTGTGTAACCAAACCCCCTCCTGCTGCTGCACATTAGTCCTTTCTCGTGGCAGCGGGTTTGATGATCCAGGCACTGCAGGGTGATTTGGGGAAGGGAGAGTTTGCACTTCACATGAGAATACTGCCAGAATTGGCAGTAAAGGTAAAGGAAGTAAAATACCTTAGAGCAGGGTTGGGAAATTTCCCAGAGCGGGGCGAAGGCCATAGACAGTGATTTCTCTTGAGCTTTTTTTTTTTGTGTGTGTGTGTGTGTTAGTCTAACCTTGATCTTTGTCTGAAGTTGGCCCACGCCAACTTTTTCTGCTCTCTGTTGTACACTTTTGGGGATGGGCATCTCATATTCCAGAGCCAAACCTCTTAATTCTGCCATGGGGAATGTTTGTTTCTCTTTGGTGTTGAATGAGCCATTTCCAGACGGGCTTCGTATCCACTGTGGAGGTGGGTATTAGGAAAGAAACTTCCTTCCGGAGGATCAGGGAGTGGAACCTGCTGGAATCTGTGTCATTTCCTCTGTCCTTGGCTCTACTCTTCCTCCCCAGCAGATTTCATTGCTGTGTGATTCAAAGTGGAGAGGGAGATGCCCTCATGCCCTGTGTTACGCCGCTCAGGTAGAAGCGAAGGCTCCAGAAGTGCTCCGGGAATGCAGCTGAGGAGACCACTACCTCCAGGTTTTGGGAACGTGGGCCACGGGCTGGCTGTGAGCGGCTGCCGTTAGCCCTGTCGGAGAGCAGGAGCCTGAGGATCGCGTGCGATAATGCTCTCATCCTCCTGGAAGGCTCCGTCTCTGCTCAGCCTGTTGTCCAAATGTCTTCTCTGTTGGCCTAACTCCATCCTAAGCCTTTCAGGGTTAGATCTCTTCAGTCTTCACCTTTCTTAATTTCTCATATTATCTCTCTCCTTCCTGCTTTAACCCCACAAATAATCTCCTCCGGAGCAGTGAAGAAGGCTGACAACACCCTGAGCTACATCGACAGGAGATCTCTTCTGACCAGGACTCATCACGCGTTTCTTGGTGTCGGTTGTCTATCGCAGGAAGGGAACGCTGTTTACTCCTGGCAAAAAGTCTCTGCTTGAGTCTAAGCTGCTTTTTGCTGCTTGGGGCTGCTTCAGCGCACAGCACGTGGCCTCCTCCTTTACCTGCTGGACAAAGAACGGCTCTCCTTGGGTCATCTCTTTTCCAGTGCTTAACCAGATGCAGCTTTGAAGAGCTGAGCTTGTATCCTGAACGACCTGCAGCACCGGAGCCAATTTGTGAAAAGTTTTGTGTTGAAAGTTAACTTGATATCTCAGCTGAGGGCTCTCTGGCATGTTTGCATAGATTCATCGAGTTTATGGCCAGCAGGGACCATTAGATCATCTAGTCTGATCTCCTGTATATCACAGGTCCTTAAATTTCACCCCGCTACTCCTGTGTGAAGCCAAATAACTTGTGTTTGGCTAAAGCAAAAACTTCCAGAAAGACATCCAGTCTTGAGAAATCCACCCTTTTCCTGGGGAGTTCATTCCAGTGATAATTGCCCTGGTTCTGAAACACTTAGACCTTATTTCCAGAGTAAATGTTTCCAGTTTGTTCTTGTGCTTCGCTATTCTGCGAAGCGTAAAGAGCCCTTAAGTACCACGAAGGCACCTTCACACCCTGCAATCCACTCACCTCCTGGTCTTTTCTTTTTTTGATACACTAAACAGATTGAGCCGTTTTAAGGTTTGGTTTTTGTTTGTTTTTTTTTTTTTCTTCACTGCGAGACATCGTTTCTAGCCTTTGAATCGCTTTTATGGCTGGTTTTTGGACCCTTTCCAGTTTTTTCAGCATCCTTTTTTTTTAAAAAAAAAGTAAGGGCACTGGAACTGGACGCAGTATTTCAGTGTCAGCCTCGCCAGTGCCGTATATAGATGTAACTCTGCTGTCCAGTGCCTGCTCTCTGCTTTTGTGTCCAAGGGATGCCTTAACCCTTTTTCCTGGACATTTCGTTGGGAATTTGGCCACTCTACTCCCTAGAGCCTTTCTGGACAAGCTGCCTCGGGCACGGTCTCTCGGAATACTTAATTTCACGTGATCCCAGATGCGTAACGTGACGTTTGATGCTGGAAACCCCCAGATTTTGAAGAGATTATAATAAAGTTTGTGTGAAGGCGCTGCAGCCGTCGTTACTTAATGCTCCGCTCGTCTTCGTGTCACAGGCAGTTTGACAGCAGAATTTGCTTTCAGATCATTGATTAAAAACGTTGCTAATGAGTCTCTACCAACCGCTTTCCATGGTTTAATGAGTCTCCCTGAAGAATGCTGCTTTTTAAGAGATTACTTAAGCAGTTTTTAATCTATTTGATGATAATTTTTTTTTTTCAAGAATGTTGCATATTACTAATTTATAGAAACCAAACTTAGATACCGGTTTGGTTGAAAAGGAAATAACTTGCGTATAAATATTCTATTTGACCTCTTTTCCTTGAATTGAAAGTTCTACTTGTAAATGCGTTATTAAATAATGTTAAATTTGTTTATAGGTCAGATGTTTGTTTTGGAGCTAGTGAACTTACCATGGCTTGATTCTTACTTTCTTACTAAAGCACACAATTTTCTTGCTTGTGTTTCTTATCTCACCTGCTCCCTGGAATAAAGAAGGGAAAAATCAAAAGCTGGTTGGTTTTGCTGGGGGTACTTCCTAAATGCCTCTTCTTCCAGTTGCTGGGTTACTGACTTGCAACTCTTACAGCTGTGAGATGTGTCCTGGAGCTGCTGCAGCCCAAAAGATCAGGAAGCTGCAGGAGCATCTCAAGGTCTCTTTACCTGGAAATGAATTTTCTATGCCTCAAGGCCACAGTACATCAGGGTTCCCTCCTTCTTCCATGTCATAGCAAATTGGATTTTGCATTTGTGCGGTGTCTCATGTTAAGTATCAGGATTCTCACTGGAATTGCTTCTAATGCTACAGAAATTAATCCATTTCAGGGCAGGATTTTGCAACTGCTAAACAGAAACCTTCAGTAGGACACGTGGCAAGAGGCAGCCAAGGCAAGCTCAGTACCCATTTGTGGTTGCAGGTGGTGTATGGAGAGGAATGATTATGGTAATTAGCCCAGCTGGAATTTGCCCACAGCTCTGTGGGTGTCTTGTAAATTCTGCAAAAATGCCAGACAATCTTAATAGCCCTTTTGTCTTGTCTCTTTTATGTAGGTAGCCATTTGCCCAAAGCACTTTCCACCAGCGCTTTGTTGCAGTTGCACCTGTAACAACGAAAACCTCCTCTCAGTTTCTCACCAGTCGAGCCCACTGCAGCATCTTGGGCTTTTTGGGAAGCTCTGTATTAGTGCTTCGTGTTATTTCAGTGAGATACTGCTGTGGAAAACACCAGACAGGGCTGTGCCCTGCAGCTTTGGGATGGTGAGGGATAAAGGCTCAGGCTTGTGTTTGTAAGGCTGTCCCCAGGGGAGGCACAGGGCTCACTGTTGCTGTTGGACTGGGTGGTGTAAAGGAGCTGCCTGCAGAAGAGAGGAATAATCTTAATAATCAATGTGGTATATCTAGCCCTTGAGCTGGGAATGAGCATGGCATGGTTTGGGTGCCTGGATGTTATTTCACGCAGTTCTCAGCAAGGAAGCTGTGCCTGGAAAAGCCTGGCTGCCCAAGAAACCCTGAAAATATTTGGGATGAGTGTGGTACGTGTTTTGGAGCGGAGCTATGTGGCTCTGTGGTCTGTATCCCAACCCCTTGTCACTGAGGAGACCCCTAGACTCAGGAGAACATCCCGCTGTGCTCCAGTCCCTTCCACTCCAGTGGAGACAGCGCATTTGTTACAGGCAGTTTTGCATCTGGTCTCTTGATTAATGGACTTGTCTTTTGCAGCCTATTTTGACTCTGACACCGCTTTCTGCTCCGCAGATGCTTTGCTGATGTTGAAGAAAGTTTGCCTCGCTTGATAAAGACCAGATCCTGAAATTTACTTCCAAACCTGAAGTAACAATTTTTAACTTGAAATGCTTTTTCCCCAGGAGTCACCGCTCCAGAATCCTTCCCTTATTTGGTGCCTCCTTCACAGCTGGGACTGATGCTCAGGTGCCAAAGCTCTGTGTGCTCCTTGCACTGAGCCAAATGGGTCTGCTCCGGGTTCAAGCGCAGCGGCTCCGCTTCCCAGCCCAGTTCCTTTTCCTGCACTCCCCGGTGGCATTTCCAGCCTTTCTGTGCTGGGGCGGGAGACGCCGTTTTCAACTCTTTTTGGTCAGCGCACGGTCTCTTGAGGTTGGGTCTTGCTTTCTTCTTTTCTGGCTCAAGACACCACCAAACCTTTCCTGAAGCTGTCTCACCACCTCTGTTCTGTGTGTTGTCAGGATGTTACTCCTCGTGGCCTCCCGCTGATTTGAGCTGGCTGTTCCAGGACCGTTGCTATCTCTCTGCGCTTAGCCGCTCCGCGAGAAGTTGTTAGTCACTGTTGACTTCTTCCATGGTAACAAATCCAGTTTGGTTGGCGGTGCGGTGTGTGAATGCTCCCCGAGCAGCAGTGGGCTGCTTCCTCTGGTGGGGTTGCCTCTTCCCAGGTGGATTTAGTCTGTCTGCACATGCTGACTCATGACAGCCGAAACAGCTGTTTTCAGCTTCAGGCACTACTGTGTGCAGGGACCCCTTCTTCTTCTTGACAGCTGGTTTGTTTTTATAACTAATGCCTTCACTATATGCTCATAACTTCCATATCTGTGATGCCCGCTTTTCGACTGGAAGGGCCAAAATCCATTTTTTGACATAGTTTTGGTGTTGTATAAGCCTTACTCGGTGGGCTCTTCTCAAGTGACTGACTGGGACCAGCCAAATTTGGTTCCCCAGCCCAAGGAGCAAAGCTGCCCTCAAAGGGCAGTGATGTAGGTGTGCAGGGAGCCCTGTCTCCCCTTGGCATCCTGATATTGGCACAAGGACCATCTTCAGGAAACCCCTGGAGGGACCCGACCCTCGGATGGCACAGTGAGTGGGATGAAGGCAAGGAGTTTGCCAGTCTCATGCGAGCACCGTCAGGGTAGCGAGGACGCTGGTAGAACTTTGGGGAAGCGTTCCTCTGCGCCGTGCAAATGCAGAACAGCAGGTGATGGGACTTCCTCCTCCCTGCCCTGAAGCTGGGGCCGCTCGGTGGAAGTCACTGTTTCCCTCTCGCCGTGAGAAGCGGCGTTTGACGGGGAGGAGCAGGGAGGGCTCCCGGAGACTGAGGGACAGGTGAGTCACTAGAGAAGGAGTCATTCAGAGAAAAGCCCAGTCAAAGCAGCCCGTGGCCTTAGCGTGAACTCGGAGATGAAAGGTCCAAAGTTAAGTGATGAGCTCATCAAAACCTTGAGGCTGTGAGAGAAAAAGTGGTGAAGGAAGTGTGAGAGGTGCCTGCTTGAGATGCCACGGCGCTGGGGCACACAGGTCTCTGCCTGGGCTTGCTGGGTTCACGCTTAAGTTGCCAAGAGGTATGAAACCTTGTACCAGGTATCCTGTATAAATCTATTTGTGCACGCCGTGACCCAGTTCAGCACTGATTCCTGTGGAGTGTAACGGGTTAGTCCTTGGGATTGCAAGTGAAGGAGCTGAGCGTGGAACTTGCTCTGAGAAGATGGGGGCGAAGCCGAGGTCCTGGTGAGCCCTCCCAGAGCCAGGCGTCTCTGTGGGAACAAACCCTCTGGGCACGTCCCCGCTGGGCGCGGGCGTCACTTTCCATTCAGGGTGGGGAGTTTTGGTACTCCCCCACTGCCAGTAAAGTGGTGTGGGGATTGCAGGGTGAGTGCTCCCGGGGCTGTGGGTGAATGCGGGCCTTGGGGGGGAAAAACAAACTTCTGCCCCAAATTTCTTCTTTCTCCCATGAGCAGCGTCCAACCAGCATCGCAATAGGCTTCCCAGTAGAGGTGGGTGAGGGTCTGTGATTGCAGCTGGAGCCAGGGAACCGGTCACAAACCAGCTTCCTACCTCCACAAGCTGTTGCCTGAAAAGAAATAAATATGCTAACGCTTTCAAGCTCTTAGTTCCCTTGGTGTCCTAAGGAGGATGGTGGAGAAGCATCTGTGTCCAAGATTTGCTGGCAGGGCGAATAAGGGCTTTGCTGTGCTGCCCCAGTATTCCCCAGTCTCCTCTGGGTTTCATCTGCAGAGTTAATAAAATGGTGGCAAATAAAGTCGAGTTCCAGTGGAAAGGGCTCTTTAGGGCAGCAGTAAAATAGTGAGTAAGCAAGAACCCCTTGCTGCGGGGGCCAGTTTAATTGGTCTGGCTTGTTTTATGAGACAGGTTTTATGTTTAAACTCGCACATGGCCCAGGAGCGACTCTGCAGCAGGGCATCATTCTCCTGCATGGGTCCTGCGGGAACGCAGCCCGGGTTAATTACACCTCACCGAGCAGCTGGCATAACTCATGGCGTGAGCAAACGAGGGTGGGAGGCAGTGCCAGTAGCTAGGACTGTCCCTGATAACTGTCCCCTTACGGCTGGACCCGATGGGGAGCTGGGTGCTGGCTGGAGGTGCTGCCCGGTGGCCGTCTCGCACCCTCTTGCGTGATCCTGGCTGGGCATTGTCACAGCCCTGCCCGGCAACCTTGTCCTCGCTCCTCCTGTGAATGGAAGTGGCATCAATGGCCTTTGTAGAGGGGTTCAAGATATAAAAATGGTGTGTGAACAGGAGCACAGTGGTGGTGCTCGGACTGCGTCGCTCCTGGTCAGCATCTCCCCGCGTGGGGCTCGGGGCCTGGCTTTTCTCACCGCGCTGAGGCTGTGCAGGCGCGCGGGTGCGAGAGGAAAAGCCTCTTGCCATGGAAAAGGTAAGAGCGAGGCCAGTCCTCTCCTCCTAGCGTGACACAGCCACCTCCAGGGCCAGGCAAAGCCACTGCTTACCCACCCGCAGCCTTCTTCAAAGCTTTTAGATAAGGACTGGGAAAGCCCAGAGCTCTGCTGAGCTAGCAGAGGTGGCTTAGAGCAGTAGTAACTAATTATTCAAGTCAGGCTTTGCTGTTACTGGACCTAAGGAGGGCAGGAAGCTGCCTTCACACCGTGTGCTCCAGCCAGTTCCCCCTCTGTCCCCTCAGCTCCACGGGAACTCGGGTAGTTCAGTAGCAGCATCGCCGCTGCAGGCTTTCAGGGGCTTTTTTTTCTGGTGATCGATCTGATCACCGGCTCCCTCTCTGTAACTGCTTCAGGCTGGAGTTAAATGAAGGGGTGCAGCATCTCCCCCAAACCCCCTCGTTTCTGAAAACTGCTCCCAGCAGGGCACAAACAAGTGCTCCTGGCTTTGCTGCTGAGCTCGCCGCGTTGGCTTCTCTGCAGAAAAGCACTGGTGAGGAGGACATCCCCGCTCCCTCTCCGCGTTGACCAGAGGCTGCTGTTTAGCCTCCGCCGCAATTGTGGAGCGCTGAACAAGTTGCTTCTGTTGGTTGTTTATTTATTTAATTTTTTTATTTTTTTTTTTTTTCCCCCCATTGGTGGGAAACGCTAGTGGGAAAGGCTGCCTTGAGCTGGGGGACGCTCCTTTGGCTGTGCTTCACGATGGAGGGGTGCGATGGAGGGACCTCTGGGGCGAGAGCTGCCCCACAGGCACCCAGAGCTGCCCGGGTTGGGACGCCCGGGGCTGGTGCCCGCCGGGCTGGTGGCCCTGCGAGGGAGCCCAGGACCCGGCAGAGGGTGCTGTGTCTCCATCGCCTCTCCCCGCTCCAGCTCCAGCTGTTTGGCACTTGCCTGTGCCTGAGTGCATGATGTTTGTAAGAGTTTGGGCATGTCCATTTGGTTCCCATCTCCAGTGCCACCCCCAGCATCCAGGCCAGGTTCTTCTGTCACTGGGGACATTCTTAATTCACAGGAAATCGGAGAGAGTTTAATTGTTTTCTCCTCTCTCTTTTTTTTTTTTTTTTCCCATGCAGCTGAACAAAAGGTTCATCCTCAGTTTTCTCCATGCCCATGGGAAGCTGTTTACCAGGATTGGGTAAGTGTGCAGGATGTTTATTTTATTTTCCTACATTACAAGTCTTTTTGGAATTTAATATTGTTAGCAACTAAGCTGTGTTTGGAGCTGAGGGCACAGGGTGTGAATTCTTGCAGGCCTAGCCTCCTGGTTCTTATTCTCCTTACCCGCCCTCCCATCCACACTGGTTATTGTTTGGGCTCTTTCTTCCCCCACCTTAAGGTCCACTCCTGCCCGTGCACCAGGACCCTCTGGCAGAGGCTGAGCTCAACAACTCAACTCACCCAGGAGAGATTAATGGCTGTTTTCTTTCTCCCACCCCCTAACCATGCTCTGTCCCCCTTAATTTCTGGTTTGTCCCCCCCTGTCTCTTATACACAT
>JAHREE010148884.1:0-44025 GCA_033628505.1 Tringa tobata | reverse complement strand
ATATATATAGTTTCTCTGGCGATTCTCCAGGCTTTGCCAGCGTGGGTGAGACTGTAGGTGCCTTTGCCCCAGCTGTGACGGTCTGTCTGCCTGGGACTGGAGTGTCTCCATGCAAACGTCACTAGTGAAAGCTGGGACATGCGTGGCTCCCCGGGCAGGAGGGGTGTTGCTGACGCTGCGTGGGGTGTTTCACACCCAAAGCTGACTCCCGTGGCCTTGCCGGGGCCAGGGGTGCAGAGCAGGACCTGCCAGCTGGGTCACGCACCCCAAGCGCGGAGACAGAGCTCCGAGTGCTGCTTAGTGCAAGTGGAAATGGCTTCAATCTGTGTTTTGACTGATGGGTCTTTTCAGGAAATTTCTGAGAATAACATTTCTAAAAATGTCTGCTTCTTTCCACTGATATTTCCTGGAAAAGGCTGCAGTTAATTTTAAACTATTATCCTTTTCCCTTTTCAAGTGGAAATGGCTCTGTGCTTGTCCTCAAGGCTAATGTCATTCTTTCTGTCCTGGGCCAGGTTGTGTGGTGGGGAGGGATGGTGTGTGCCACTGCCCTGGCCTCCTCTTGCAGGACCTGTTGGTCTTCCAGGGTTGCAGAAATTGGGGGTTTGGGGGCACTGTGCACGTGTCTGTTTTCCCTGTGGAAATGAATACATCTGTACCCACATCACAGTGTTCTTTGTCGGTGACTCCTGGCCAGTCCCGAGTACAGAAGAAAACCATCTCAGAAGTCATTCCCTTGCCAGCCTAAAGCTCTGTTTGTCAGGGTCAGGAAGGAGATACTGAGCTGGTTATCGCATCCCCGGTGCAGGGATCCAGCCCTGCACATGGATCCTGGGCTTGGGGATGCTGAGAGCCGGAGGCGAGCTCCTGGATCAGGCGGAGGGAGCTGGCAGCACAGAGCTGTCCTGGGCAGGCAGCCCCTTCGTGTCGGGCAGAGCACGGCTTCCCCTGTGGCTCTCCAGCAGGCTTGCTGCTTCGGGTGGGAATATGTCATTAATTTTTATACCTTCCCCTGTAAACCATCGACCCTTTTTATGATGTCATGAGGGATTCCTTAATTTTGCAGCTGCTTCCTGGTTACGTCAGAGAAGAGCCTCCTGTCCTAGAGCCCAGCGCTGCAGTCCAGGACGGCTGGAAACAAATGAAGTGTTGAATATCTAATGGCTTCCACAGGGAGAGCTGCTCCATCCTCCCCAGGCCCCCGGCATTCCTCACCTCCTAGGCCTCCCTCCCTCCCTCCCTCGGACAAGCCGGGGTTTCAGCACGGAGCAGAGGGAGCCGCGGGCTCCTGGGCGGCCCCAGCTGCTTTGGGAAGTTTGGGAACACGTGCAACGAGTTCCCCAGTGCTGCTGGGTGTCTGAGTGCTGCGGCCGAGACCCCCCCTGAGTCCTTTCTGCCTCTCTGCGGGGAGAGGTCAGTACAGGGAGGTGGACTGGGGGCATCCAGGTTATTACTGCAATCTGAAGGTGGCTCTGGGGAGGGATTCAGCCCTGTGTGCTGCAGGTGGTGGCGGCTCAGCTCGGCCAGGGCTGCGCGGGGAGGGCTGGGGCTGCCCTCCTGTCTGCTCCCTGCAAATTCCCACTGGTGGAGCATCTTTCCAGGAAGGCTGCCCATCAGTTCCCAGACTCTTTGCAGGGCATTAGCCAGGGCTGAGCGAGTGCCTCCAGGTTCCCAGGCTCTTTCGGGGGCAGATGAGTGTGTGTGTGACTCGCCGGTTCCCAGCGGAGAGCTGGGAGTGCCCGTGACTCACAGGTTCTCTTTGAAGGGGTGTCGGGGAAATGCCCCACAGCTGTGAGCATCCCCCTCACTTTCCTGCTTTAGATTCCCATCAGCCGTGTGCGGTCTCCACCATGGGCAGGCGGTGGTGGGACCAGCTGCCTGGACCAGCAACGTGTCTCCTTACCCACGTCCTGCAGAGAGCCCCATCCCGGTGGGCTGCCCTGCGCCCCTGCCGAGGCTGCGTCTGGCGGCGGGTGACTCACGGGGTGAAAACACTCCTGTGTCTGAGCGATAAGAGAATTGCCTTCTGGTGGTGTCAGCTCGGAGGTGACCAGCCTCTGTCTTCTTCCCCGCAGGGCAGCAGCCGGCTGGTGAATCAGTCGTCTGTGCGGCCGAGCTGCTGACACGTCAGCCGGGTGCCGCAGCCCCGCGCTCGCCGAGCTCCTCCACCTTCCCACCTCCCTTGGCCAGGCCTTAATGTCATCCTCGGGATTGCGTCCGGAGACCCCTTTTCATTCCTTTGGTTGCCTTCGCGTGCGGTCCTTTGCCCTGTCACCGGGGAAGGTGGGTTCAGCTGAGTTGCTCCCCGGGAGCAAAGCACATCCCTGCTGCTCTCTCTGCCTGCGCTGGGGCCACCTGCTGCCTGGAGCCACGGCTCAGGGTAGGACAGGGGGGCAGCGTGGAAACTCTTAGTGGAGTCCTCCCCACCCTTGGCAACCCACCCGGTTGCCTGAATCAAAGGAATCTCCTTCGAGACTCTTAACGCTTGTTGGCTGGTGGTGTTTTAACCGCGAAAAGATTCAGCCCTCCTTGCGTTGTGTGAGCTGGGATGGATGTAGGAGCGTGTCTGCTGCTTGCTTGAGGGGTTGCTGTGGTTCTCTTCCACCACTGCCGAGGGCGCGGAGCAGCTGGGAACCCTCACTTCCAGCCCCCCTACCCCGTCCCTGCCAGTCCCCCTCCCCGGGGGCTGAGGACACGTGGCCTGCGCTCGCTCTGCCCCGATTGTCCCT
This sequence comes from Tringa tobata, assembly GCA_033628505.1. NCBI lineage: Eukaryota > Metazoa > Chordata > Aves > Charadriiformes > Scolopacidae > Tringa > Tringa tobata. The sequence continues at coordinate 41,296 of JAHREE010148884.1, read as the reverse complement.
CGCAGGATTTCCTTCGGCACATGGCACTCAAGCGGCCGCGAGAAGCTTCCTCCGGCAAATCCCTCTCCTCGGAGGTGGCCGTTCCCTTCCATCGCCTGCTCTTTTCCCATTCCCATTTCCTGCGCCTGGTTGCGTTGCCCTAATAGAGGTTTGGCATTGCCGTTTCGCACACCCTAGTGGGAGAGGGGATGTGTTTATCACTTTTCCTGGAGATTATCTGTTTAAGCACTCTCTGACAGTTACAATAACAAGGGCAGCGCGTTGTGTTTCCCAGCAAAAGGACACTCGCTGCTGAAAGATGTATAGCACTAATTAGAAATACATAACATCCGGCCACATGGCAGCCTTCTCCCGGCCGCTCCATTTCCTGAGCTCAGACGACTTTGACGACAGTTGGTTTATGTTTTCCATGAATATAATGTTCTCAGAGAAACACAAATTTCTCCCCGTTACAAAAGTCCCCGTTCTCTCCATTCTCTCCCTTTCCCCCCCACCCCCTTCCCCACGCACCCTTCCCTCGGTGAAGCAGGTAGATTTATGGCTGCAGAAAGCCTGGGTCTGTGGCTGCTGGCTGGGTGGGAGCAGAGCCCACAGCCCCTGCGTGGGACGCAGTCGGGAGCCCAGGTAGACACTCGCAGAGGGTGCTGCCTCTCCCCAGGCTCTCAGCAGAGGAAACTGCCTCCTGGTTAGAAAAACAGCGCTCTCTGCGCAGACCAGTGCTCAGCTGGAGAGAAGAACCTCTCTTTCCTACAGGCGAAGAAACGGGAGGACTTTTCTACAGCTCAGAGGGGTTTTGTGATCTTCAGACAAACCGCCCATCCCTGGTTCCTGGTTGCTTTCTCTCTGTGCTCGCAGTCCCATGTTCATCAGCTCCCATTTTTTCCATCCCATCCCCTTTCCCTCCTCTCACTCTTGGGCTCTGCTTCAGAGCAGGTAGCCCGGGCATTAGTTTGGAGGAGTCTGGGTCCAATCTCCAGCAAGCAGCAGTGACTAGTATGAGGACGTTTTTTCGGAGGTCCTCGCCTGCTGGATGGGAGCAGGGCAGTTGCTGTGCTGAGTGTAACACAGGTTAGGTGTAAGGGCGGCTAGATGTAAGGGAGGTGGGAAGATGGAGCATGCTCAAGGAGGGGAAATCTTAGAAGGTTTTAGCTGCTGAAACGAATTCCTATTGAATATGGAAAAACTGCTGTATTTCACATGTTTATAGCTTGGCCAAGTGCGGACAGATTTCTAGTAGGACAGGAAAACTCTCTGTTAAAAAGGTTATTCTGCAGCAAAATCTCAGATCCCCTTTCCAGGATTTGCAGTTGCTAGATTAGCTCAAGGAAAAGGTTGTAAGTGTTTTTTTTCTAACAAGGGTAAGCCACTATCTTGTTTCCTAGCCTCATTCTCACAAGTAGCCGAACTGTTTTGGCTAAAGATTTCCGGAAGAATTCAGGCTGAGACAGGCACCCAGCATGGAAACTTCAGCTCCGATAGTTAAAGTCTGAGCCAACTGGAAAAAGGGTCTTATGAGTGGCCAGTGTCAGGCAGGCTCAGTAACACAGAGCTCAAACCCTGTCTGCAGAAACCTGTCAGAGCTCATGTCCCACTGGCTGGTCCACCAGTGGGAGCCCTCACCGTGGGCTGGGTTTGCAGAAGGCTGCTGATTTCCCAGGTGTGGAAAGCCAGATCTTTGAGGCAAATTCAGCCTTGGAATGCAAATTACCCAGGTGGTTGGTTCGGAGTGTAAAGTGTTTGAGGACTTTCCTGCTTTAAAATACTCTTGCCTGCTCCTTTCTAGCCCTGTGCGGCGTTGCACGTACCTCTGAGTTTTGCTGGCGTAGTTGATGTGGGGCTACAAGGGACCGATCCAGCTTGGGGAAGCTGCCAGAAGGTGGGTTTTTAGGCTGGCTCAGCTCCCTGCCGTGGCTGCAGCGTGGCTCCACGGACCCTGGGTCGGTGCAGCGTGTGGCGAGGGTGTGGGGTTACCCCGAGTCAGCCTTGGCTGCGAACGCTGCGAGTCCTGAAGCCCTGCCCTTGGGCTGTGGTTTAACAAGCAGTTATCTAGGTAGCGGTGCCAGCCTTACCCACCCCCCGCTGCCCCCCACACAGCACCTTTGATGGCGATGGCACGGCTGAAAGGTGACATTTCTAACCCCGATGAACTGCGTGATCCGGTTCGCGGGCTGGCTGCGCAGGCGAGAGCCGAGAGGTGACGTGGTGACAGGAGCTGTTTAACCGATGCTGGCATTAACAGGGATGTTTTTTGCCTGGTTGTAAGGGGAGAAGGTGGAGGGGAAATGTGTTGCGGTTGGTGATGCACAACCTGGTGGTGTGCTGGATGGTTTCCTGCAGAGCATCGGCGCTTCAGCGGCTGGTGGCACGGAGGAGCCACATCTCTGACCACCTCGGGGTCCGTGACCTCGGAGCAGCTTCTTTTCCGTGTGATTTCTGTCCATAGTCTGCCTGACCACCTTCACACCACACTCCGGCGTGGCTAGGTGTGGGTACAGCAGGGTTATCTGATGGCAGCCTAATTTGGGGGTTCACGAGAGGAAGTGGGGTGTGGGTTTGTGGCGGCTTTAGCTTGATGGGATGCCGTCGATGCCACCTGTAAATGTCTCTGGCACCAGGCTTTTGGTGACTTGCCTGCAGGGACAGGGTGCAGGATTGCCTGTGGACCTGGTGCTGTAGTTCTGCTTCTCCTGTGCCCTCTGGATCTGGGAAAACACATCTGGGAATTGCAGGGTTTGTCCTGAGCTGTGCAGACAGGATCTCTCTGCCCGAGCAGAGAGGTCTGTGTTGGTCTGTGGCAGCTGATATCCCCAGTCTATACTAGTGCTGTTCTACTGCAGGGACAGGAACTGCCTAAGTGTCACTCCAGCCTCCAAGAACATCTCTTTCCATGAAGTTTGTGCCTTAATGCATTGTGCATTACCAGCAGCACAGACCGTCGCTCAGCTCGGAGGAGATGATGCCCCGTGGGCTCCGGAGCAGGTTTGTTGCTCCAACCACCACCTCCCCTGCAGCGTATCTCCTACCAAGCTGTTTTCTCTTCTGAGCCAGGGTCAGCTCAGCCACTTCGTGCTGTGGGCGAGAGACCTTGCTGCAGATGCTGAGAGATAGTTTCCTTACTGCTCAGCACTCAAACCGCTCCACAAGTTTCTGTCTAAATATCCGCGTTTTATAAGTGCTCTGCCCTTTGCTTGTACCCTCGCCTTGACTGTCTTTCTGGTGGCATTGGGCAGCCGGGGGTCACCTGGGCTCTGCCACCCCACCAACCTCTGGGTCACACCGTCGTGACCACCGGGTCCCAGCTCAGTGAAAGCCGGAGTCTCCCTGCTTCCCGAGGAAAGTGGTGAAAAGGTGCAAGGAAAAGGTTTCTTGTGATTTATGGTGCTTTCCTCTTGTCCTACAGTTAAGCTCTTAAGAGCCTTTGCTGGCAAGGCTGGGAGCTGGAGCACTCTTGTACGTTCAGGGATCTTGAATAAGCACCCACCTGGATGCTTCTCCTTCCCTGCCAGGTTTTTGGGCTGGAGGAACCTCTGAAATGAGGCTGAGAAGCCTGACCAGGGCGTGAACTTTCAGGATGGGGGAAGTTTTGTGTAAGATAATGACGAGATGACGATGCCCACAGTAGCTGAGCTGGAACCGTGGGGAAACCACCCTTAAATTTGGGTGTCCTGTTCCTCTTACCTGCACAGCTGGCAGCTTTGTGGCCTGTACTAGGGCTAAGCGTCATTGCAGTGCATGGAAGCACCGTGGCTTTGTGTAAACTGGGTGTGAGCTGGTGGCACGTGGTGCACATCTGTAGCACTACGAGATGCTTATGGGGCTGGGGCTGTGGCTCTGGTGCTCAGTTTGAGTGAGCAGGTCACACGTGGCTGTACCTGCCACATGCAAGGAACGTTTTTACTCTCTTTTGGGTATTTTATGTTTTATGGGAAACTTGCAGCCTGCAAGAAGAGCTGCTGGTGGCAGTGGGAAGGGCTGAGGCCCTGGTGCCAACCCTGCCTGTGACACCACAGAGCAGTGCTCCAGTGCTTGGAGCTGATCTCTGAAATACACTGGGGCTCTGCAGTGCTCGTGACCCTCAGCATCACAAATACCTTTTAATCTTTGCCATTTTTGGAGGGAGAGGTCTTAGCTTTTGTACCAGCCCAGTTTGGGGGTGACGCTGAGTCTGGCTTGAGCACAGTGCCCAAACTCCCAGGGGTGCTGCCCACCCAAAGTGTGGGGATACTTGCTGAAATGCCCAGAGCTGGGACTTGCCAGACTCAGATCTGGTGTGTGCCCATTAAAGACAAGTGAGGAGAGTCCAGCATCTCACCCGAGTGCGGGAGGAGGGAGCACGGGGAAGATGACTGCAATTTCTTGAACTGGACTGTGGCCAGAGCGCTGGGACTAACACTCTTAATTGTGGGAAAGGCTTCATGAAAGAGATTTACTGTCCCAGAGTGGTCACATCTTTAGTTTTATGTTTCCTCCAAGAGTTGACAGCCTCTGCAGCAACGGCACTTCCTACCATTGCTCTGCGGCATCGGCTCAGCCCTGGCTTCAGGAGCAGAGCACCCTCATTTGGCTGCCAGGTGCCTCTGGTGCCACCCTGGGTTACCCTCGGGGGTCTCTTCACCAGGTGCTGAACTCATGGCCCGCTATAAGAGCTGGCCAAATCAAGCCTACGGATCTTCCTTTTATTTTTACCTATATTTTCTAGGTGCGTTTTAGTCTTTTTCTGGTTGTTTTTAACCTCCCACCCCATTGCTCTGAAATAATTTGCACTTAAAAACCCCAAAATGTTTGTTCTCTGCGCCTCAGGCGTTTTGCTAGCCCCGGCTGGAATGGGGGGGGTCTCCAATGTCTTGCTTTAATCCTCTTGGCCTTCGCTCAAAATCCTTGGTCTGCCACATCAGGGGAGTTCAGCTTCCAACACCTTCTCCTTGCCCGCGTGTAGCTGATGCTCACGTCTGCGGCGGAGGTGCCTGGGAGCCGGGGCTCTGCGGGGGCTCACCCTCCCTCCCCACCCTGGCTCTGGGTGTTTTTTGCTCACACGGGCACCAATTTGGAGTCATTACCTACAGATTTGCATTTGCCGTGCAAATCCTTTCCCTGCCCTTATGGCAGCTTTTCCCACGGCAGCTGCCTGGCTGCGGGGTGAGGGCTGGAAGCCCCTGGGTCCCGCGGCAGGCGATGTGCGAGGAGCAGAGCAGCAAAGGGCACACGGGCTGGTACAAAAACTCCAAGAGATGCCAAGTGCATCCCATCCCACTGGGCAGCAGCTCCGTCCCCCCTCCAGCACTTCCCTGCCACACTCCGGACAAGCTCCTGGCCAGCTTCTTCCCGTCGTGTCTCAAGGGAGGATGTGAACAGGGGGAAGAGGGGACCTGGGGGCAGAGGATGCCCATGAGGCTTAAAAATCTTCTGCGAGGAGGCAGCGTGGTACCCGAGCGAGCGCGGGCAGCCTGGTGTGCCCCAGGGTGCTCTCAGCCTCCCTAAATGTAACCCACGCCCCGCTGCAGGCAGTTCCCTCCAGCCAGCTCCCCGCTGCTCTCAGCAGCCTCAGAAGTGGTTTCTGGCTGGGTGTAGATGTGCCGGGGGGATTTGCTCTCACTCCGAGCCGGCTCTGTTTGGAAGAGCTGTGGTCGTGTGGCATCTACTTGAGTAACAGCTTCAATTAAGCTCTCTTGACAAGCTGTTGTGTGACTGGTGAACTAATGGGAGGAGCCCCCTCCTCAGCTGCTGAGGTTAAAACTCCAGCAGGGACAAAGATCAAACATGCAGCTAATTACCCTTTTAACACTTAAGCATATCCCCCTCCTTCGGGGGAAGGCATCAGCTCCAAGCAGCAGCTTCTGTGCTGGGAGCCCGGAGTGCCGGCTCAGCACACGAGGTGGCGTGGGACATGACGTGGACAGTGTCACCGCAGCCTCTTCCTGCTCCGGAGCGGCCACTCATCACCTTTTTCCCCCTGTTCCTTTGAGCGATTGAGTCCAGGAGAGGTGTGAGCTGGGGAATCGCCCACCCCTGCAGACATCCCCGCTCCGTGGGGGATGCGGAATGGGAGGCTGCGAAGGCAGAAGCACGAAGGAGCATCTGACCTGCTCCCTGCTGAACCCTTTCTTCTCTGTCTCCTAGAGTGCATCGCTGAAGACTGCCGCTCTGTCATCCAGGAACAGGCCACGGCCCTGGGGCTCTCCATGTTCGCCCTCTTGGTGAGGAGGTGCACCAGCCTGCTGAGGGAATGCTTGCAAGGTAAGGGGTTACCTGCTGGATCCACGCAGCTGCCCCCGAGGCAGCACGGTGGGGTTCAGGCCCTTTTTTCCCTGCTATTTTGTACACTCCTTCCCTTCTGCTGGGGCCCTTGGATTCTCCCCCAGCATCCCAAGCTCTGCCCGGGTTACGCTTGGATCACCTGGCAGGAAAGCCCGTGGTGTGTGCAGGCAGAAACGTTTGGAAGAAAGGGATGGGCTGAGGGCATGTTTTCTGCCAGTTATTGGGAAACTTCCCAAAACTGAAACCTTGGAATCCTATCTCTATGAATAGGATGAATAAAAAGGGATCACAGACGTCCCACCTTGCCTCCCAGGCTGCTCCGTGTAGGGAGAACAGATCAGTCATTGCACTTGCTGTGGGTTGTGACTGTTCCCTTGGACGTCCAAGGCTGGGATGTTGGGATGTGTGTTGTGCATCCCCTGTCCCTGCCTGAGTCTGGCTCTCGGCTGCAGTGAGCTGCCTCAGCTCTCACATCTTGTATTTGCAGTTCAGCCACGAGACGTGGAGCAGGAGGATGAGGAAGATGACATCAAGGTCTCTGCCTTGCCCCAGGACCTGAAGGAGCTGCTCCCCAGCGTGAAGGTCTGGTCGGACTGGATGCTTGGCCACCCGGACACCTGGAATCCTCCTCCAACCTCTCTCGAGCTCCCCAAACAGTACGTGCATCCTTTGGTCTGTCTTCTGGTGTCCACTCCCTCCCTGGGCTCTTTGTGCCACCTTTTCCCCTCGCTTATGCTTATCCTTACTCCTCCTCCTGGCACCCAGGAGAAGCTCACTGAGCAGGGAATGTTTGGTGGGGACTTGTCACCCTTGGTGACACTGACTTTCTTCACTGATGCGTGGGTGGGGGTGAGGTGTCTCTGAGGGGGCCTGGTGGATACTCTTTGCTTCCATGTGTTAGAAAATGTCCCAGGAGCTGGATTTTTACTTTCTGCTCTGGATGTGCGTCTGCTTTTGTTGGGATACATCTCCTCTACGCGCTGTGCTGGCCCCACTGAACAGGCAGGGCCTTCCCCGCTGCAAGAGGGAAGTCCATTTCCAGCACGAGCCTTACGTTGCCTTTGTTGTTTTTTTTTTTGACTGAATCAGGCCAACCTTGGTCAGGCTGGGCTGGCCCGGAGCGGCTTGCCTATTCCTGGAGCTCCAAAAGTCACCTCCTTTCTCCTTCACAAACAGCATTTCTCTACCCCTGCAACACACAAAAGGGTTAATTTTCTAAACTGGCCGATTCCAGCCCATTAGTCCATAATGCGGACTAGGCAATTTGCATATTTTTGGACAGAAAATCGAGTGAAGGGGCCAAGTATGGAGTATGCGAAACAGTGTCTGAGCATGCTCCGTAGCTGCTTTCCCGCAGGATTTTCCATCTGCCTCCGGTACTCCGGATCCAGAGCCTGAAATCACGTCTTATTGTTAATCCAAAGGAGCCAGAACCCAGGGTGATGGGAAGGCGCATTAAGAGTAATCCAGCAAAGTGGCTTAACCATTAATGGGTCCCCGCTCCGTGCGTCAGGTCCAGTCCCGCTCTCCTAGTTTATTGCCTCTTACTCCAGTTCTTTTTCATTTGGCTGAGGAAATGGAAATCTCACACAGGAAGTTCTGGGCCTCATTTTGTGGAGATGGAGTCTGTTTTCTGTTTGTCGGCTGCTCGGTGTGGGACCGCTGCCTGCTCATGTGAACTGCTGCCCATCTTTGGGCAGGAACTCAAACTGGGATCCGTCACGTGAACCCGCCTGCACCAATCCCCCCTTCCTTTCGCGCTGCCTGCGCAGGGAGCTGCTGAGCCCTTGGCGACGGGCAGCTTCGAGATGGAATTTCTGATTGGGTTCACTCAGCCAGCGCTCGGCGCCTTCCCCGGGACGAGCTGCCTCCCGCTCCTGCGGGGCAGGGGGCTGCATCCCCCCTGGGCTACCAGAGCAGGTGCGGGCTCCTGCTTGCCCGTCAAGGCCGGAGAAGGCGGTGGTGGCATCTCACCCTGTGACGTGGTGGCTTTGAGGAGTGGGTATGGGTTTGGGGGGCTCTACTCTGCAAGGTCCTGGTCTGTTGGGTGAGGAATGAGGGTCTTCATCTTGTAGCAGAGGTCCGGCTTGGTCCTCAGCAAGGACTTCCCCACCTTGTCCTCTCCATGGAGGGTGGCTGAGCAGCCCCCATTCGTACCCTTCCTCTAGGACATGAGGAGCCTGTCTCATGTTGGCTCCCAGCTCCTCCACCCTCGCTCTTTGGCTCACCCAGACAATCCGTGTTATCCCTGGTGAGAAGATGGGCTGCTCTTTCAGCCCAGGCTTCTTGTGTCGTCCCAGCATTGCATGGCCAGGGGTTGGTGGTCCAGGACTCTGGGACAGCAGCGGTTTGAGCCTCCCTGGAGGTGCGGAAAGCAATGAGTAGGAGGGAACTAGCTCTTGGGCATGACCAGGACTTAAAACATTTTCCCTAGAAGTGGGAAAGGAAAAGGGGGGCACTGGGTTAGTGTTTCAGCTCTCTATTGACACAAGCCTGCTGTGTGGCCTGGGGCTGTTGAGCAACCAGGTAGAGTCACCAACTCCGGGGGTTTAGATAGGAGCAGCTTCAAAGAAGTTGAGAAGTAAAACATGGGTCAGAACAGCAGGCGTGTTGGAGTAAGCCAAGGTTTATGGGCAGGGTGAGCTCAGGAGCAGGGGGAGCATGTGAGGAGCAAGTGCAGATGCCAAGTTGCAGAACTGAATAAGGGGCCTGTGCCATTCCATGCATTCTCTGTGCCCTCGTGGTGGTGGGACATGCCACGAGGTCCCCACCAGTGCCAATGGAGAGGCTGGTTGGACACGCTGAAACCTCCTCCCAGCCCTCTGCAGCCATGGCTTTTATTGCCCCCTCCTGATGGGGTGGGCACAGAAAAGGGACGGTAAAAGATCCTTAAAGCGTAGAAGCGCCCTGCAAGGGTGCCATGGGCGTGTGCTAGAGCTTCTGGAAAAAACCAGGCCCCGTACCCACCTGGCAGCCCACGAGGAGCAAAGGCCTGGCCCAGAGCTTGCATCAAAGTGCAGCTCATCCGGGGCCAGCGCTGCTGCCAGAATGACGGCCTGGGCTCGTGGCCAGCGGGGCAGCTTGTCAAGACTCCGCCGGAGCCTAAGGCCCGGGCTATACATCCCGAGGCCTCCGCTCAACGCCGCCTTCGCCATGTTCACCACGGCTCGTCCCTTCGTAAGGGAAGAGAGCTAGGGTGGGGTTGGGGGAGGTGGTGGGGGGGGTGGGATACACTTTTGAGAACGTCTAAACTCAGCCCAGCTGTGGCAGTTGGTTTATTGCTTTCAGCTGGTACTTGAACCCGGGTCCTGGTCTTGGAGTCTTTCCCAGGTTTAATCCCCGGAGCTTTCTCTGCAGCTGTATGACACTGCGCTGACCCCGAATGAGGATAGGAAAATAGAAACGGTGCCAAGCCAGAGTCTCTTTTTCATTTGGAGCCTGGCTGTCTGCCCATGACCAGGGTTACATAATGGGAAACATAGCCGGGGCTCTGGAGAGCCCGCGTTTCACCACGCTGCCCAGACCTTCGCCTTCTGATGCTATATATCTTCCTAATTGTAGCTCGGATGCATTTATCACACTGCTGGATTTGAGTCCTTACAATAAAATAAAAAAAAAAAAAAAAAAGAGAAAAGAAACCACCATCCCGCACCGAATTCCTCGGCTCGCTGCTTTTCCCTCCTCGCCGGATGGAGGCGGAGGGGAAGGTGTGAGGGTGAGCGCTGCCGAAACCCGGTGGGCTCTGCGGAGCGGGATGGGAGGCTGTGTCTTCAGGGTCCTTCTCTTGGCAGGGGCCTGGAGATGAACCCTGGCTCCTCTCCCTACCTGGGGGCTCAGAATTCAACCCGAAGGGGAAGCTACACCTTTTTCCCCCCAAACCACTCTCCTTGGTCTAGCGCACTCATCCGGCTTCTAGCCACACCTGCACAGTCGCCCTGGCTCAGGGGATGTGCTGGGACATGTTTTCAGGCCAGAAGGCTGTAGAGAGGTGACGGGCTGCCTGGATCCCTCTCTTGGGGCTGCTGTGTGTATCTGAGATCCTTCCTCTCTACCTATTTGGGAGAGGGGCTTGGCAAGTTTTCCCATGGCTCTTTCCTCGGTTGTTCCCAAGATAAGAGCCAAACCTGTGTCCATAGTGTCCTGTGGCTCGGGGATTGTGGGTCTGGACCGGGTGTTCCCAGGTTCTCTAGCTGCAAGCAACAGTCACTTCTGTGTCTTAGAATTAATTTGTATCTGTGTGTTTCGTGGCGTTGAGCTCTGACCAGGGGGTCTTTTAGAGCGGTTGCATTGCCATGCAACTGGGTTGGAGTAACGTCTTTGGGACCAGCTGTCCCCAGGAGTAATTTGCAGAGATTGAGGGGTAGAAGCACGGAGTCTTGGGGCGAGGGGAGCAGGGTGGATCTCCTAACGCAGAGATATTAGCAGCAGATGGGGCGAAAGGCAGATCTCCAAGGAGGCTGCCGTCGTTCAAGTGAATCCATCTCCTTTTGGGACATATGCCTGAGATGGATGAAGAGGGCTGGGCACGGGAGAGCAAAGCTTCTCCTTGCTCTACTTGGTTGCCGCAATGAACCCGTTGCTAAATGAAGCGCAAGAATTGATGGGGAAGCCACTGGCTAGACAGACAAACTGCTGCGGGGCTGACCCTGCCGAATCTGTGCTCCTTCCACGCTGGAGCGAAGGGCCTCTCAGTTTGTGGAGACTGTCTGCAAGCATTTAAAAATGGTTAATTTAAACCAAGTATTAAATTAAATCCAAAAGCTCTGAGCGCATTCGAGAGCTTACCTTCCCAGAGAGATGTGCCAGATCGCTCTCATCACATCGCTCTTGCGGAGAAGTGTCGCTGAGATGGCAGCTCCCACTGGGAGAGATGGACAGAGTCTTGGACAGGGGTGCCAAGACCTTACTGGAGTTTGCCGGAGACTAAATGGAAAATCCCTTTTGCAGATCACAGCTTTAGTCAGTAATGCTGGCCACCAGAGTTTCCCTATCGAGACATCAAAGGGAGGATTCAGAGGTGTCTCTGTAGTGTAAACCTGGCTGAGAATGAAGGTAGAAGTTGAGTGAAGCAGGAGCCAAAAGGCTCCGTGGAGAAGGGGGCTGTGGCAAAGCAGGGGCTGGCTGGGAAGAGACTGCACCTCTCCCGGGGACAAGAGCGTCCCTCTAACTCCTAATGCAGGTTTTGGGGAGAGGAGTGGGTTTATGGATGCTGGGACCACCACATACAGGGCAGAGTGGGGGAAATCATTGGTGCCACGGGGCAGAGGGGTCAAGACCACCTTGTCCCTGCTCCGGGCAACTGTATCTGAATCCAGGGCTGTTGAACGTCTTTTGGGAAGAGCTCCCGCCGCCAACCCTTTTTGTTCCTTGCAGAGGAGCTGCTTTAAATTCGGCTTCCCCCGGGTGCTGTGGTGCTGGGGTGGGCACCGGGAGCCGGTGGCTACGTGTCCCCTGGCCCTGGGAGCGCGCGAGCCCGAGGCGTTTGCCATCTGCACGGCAGCGCGGTTCTTGGCGGCCGGGGAACACAATGCAGGGCTTCTTCTGCGCCGCGCTTTCCGGGTTTGTTCTGCAGCTGTGGAGTTTGAATGTTAGTGTTTAAACAAGCTGGTATTACACAGGAAATGGCCACCTCCACAGGCCCCCGCAGGCTCGTAACATGGGGTCATTGTGCTTGATATTAATCACCAGGCAGCCCGCGTCCCCCCCCGGTGAAGATGGTGGCTCACACCGGAGCGCCGTGGCCGACGGGGGATTCGGCGAGCGCCAGGCTCGCCCTCTGCTCTCCCCACGCTCTGGCTGTGGGCTTTTAGCCTGGCACTGATGCTGTCCCCATCGTGGGCACCCATCTTTGCCGGGAGCCGTCCCCAAGCAGCCCCGGGGTCCCCAGGCTCGGCCACGCACTTGTGCGGGGCTCTCACCCTCGGCTGGCCGGGCTGCGTCCCGCCGGCGTGCAGCTGGGCTGCGCTCACACTGACAGCTACATTAAACCTGGAATCCTGAGGCAATAAAAAAGAAATTAACTCTTTTTTTTTTTTTTTTTTTTAACCCCCCTGTCCTAGTGGAATAAGCGAATGTAAATGTGTCTGCGGGGAGGTGAATGAACCCCCCGTTCCGAGGAAAAGACCTCGCGCTCACCCCCTCCTCGCTTCCTCGGTTAAAAGCTCTGGGAGCCCCGTCCCGGTACCTGGGAGCGGCGTGCCTGGGCTCCCTGTCAGTAATTGGGGGCCTCCCTCCACGGCCAGAGCCGTGGCACTGTGCGAACACAGCGCTTCCAGGCACCTGGAACCTCCTTGGCTTTGCAGAGAGGCTCCGGCACCGCGGCACCGTTGGGTGACATATGGCAGAAAACACCTGGAGGTGGCCACAGTGTTGTCCTGGGAAGGGGCAGCGGGGAGAAGGTGCCTCTGACAGGGCTCCCGAGTGTTGCGCGACCTTCTAGGGTGAGTGCAGGTCCCAGCAGGAGATCGTACGGTGTCAACGTGAGCTGTGAGTCCTCGCTGGCTTTGCCTGTGGGTGGCAGCTGGTAGATGATGGTGGTGCCAGCGCTGGGAGATGCGCTGCGGAGGAGGAGCTGCACCCGAGGGGAAGGCATAAAAATTGTCAGACCCGCTCTCTGCGGTGCTGCCTCTGTGTTGCAGGAGAAAACCAGAGCAGAAACGCTACCACCACCTCCTTTGTTGGCTTTTTGGAGGCTCTGCAGGGTGCTGCACGTGAGAGGGTGCTGCCGCAGAGCTGCTCAGGGTTGCGTTGCAGCGAGGTCTTGCTACCCGGGGAGCCGGCACGGTCTGTGGTTTCTACTGAAGAAAGCCCAGGGTGGGAACTGAAGGAGTCCAGCGCAAAGGACAGATGTGACAAGGCAGTGCCAAGCTGCAGGGAGCTGGGGATGAAGGGGATAAAGTGGCAGGGACTGCTCAGGGGGTGGGCGAGGGGCTGCCCTGCCTGGCATAGGGGCTGGAGATGGGACCACTAGTTTTGAGTGGCCGTAAGGGTGTTGGCAGGGTTGGCTCCGTGACTGTTCAGGTGGCTTTTTTGTGACTTCGGGTGCCAAGCCCCCTGGAAGGATCTGCATCTCCCTGTGGAGAAGCAGCATCTGAGCTGCTCCTTCACCGCGCTACTACCACCCTTGCCCTGCTGCGGATCCCAGTCCTGCCCAGCATCCTACCTCTGCCTCCCTCCCACCCTCCTTGGCCATCTCCATCCCCTGCCTGCAGCTCTCTTTCTTGAGGAACACGGGTGAGGTCTCTGCAATGTGTCTCTTTCCCTTCTCCTCCACTCTGGCCCCCTGCACCTGGCTGTCCCACCCCTTTGGGAGCATCCTCTCCATCGGTGACCATCCCCACCACCCCGGTGCTCTTGTTCCCCGGCGGTCGCAGGCTCTCTCCTCGTTCCTCTCCCCCACCGATGCCTGCAGCCTCTGGACCTCCTGCATCCAAGCCAAGCCCTCCTCGCAGCCCGCGCTGGCGGGGCCCCACCAGTGCTATGTGACCGGGCTCAGGCAGCCCAGCCCAGTTGCCAGCAGGGCACTGGGGGAGGGTTGGAGCCTCCCAAGCCCTGTGCATCTCCCATGGGCAGAGCTCGCCTTGGAGGTGGCCCAGAGCAGCCCTATCACATCCGGTGCTTGTCTCTGCAGCCCGGGCCGGAGGATAAACTATCAGGGCTGTGGGGCAGTGGATCATTCCTCTTATTATTTTCTTCTTTTGCAGATAGGGGTCGTGGAAAGTTCAGTTCCTTTTAACCCTCGCAGCTCTGTTTATTTTCCAGCTGGTAGCACAAACGCAGCGTTTCCCATTACATCACAAAGGGCCTCGGACAGATCCCTCCGAAAAAACGTGTTGCAACTGTTTATTTTTTTCCATATTTAAACATTTCTGACAGCCAGACCTGGCTGAGCCAAGCGATGGAGCTTTGTGAATGAACCCAGCTCCTGGTGTCTGTGCGCAGAGGGCTTTGAAGGACCTCTTCTCCTCCAGCGTGCGGGCTGGGGCTGGCTCAGGGACGTGGGCGACTCTGCGTTACATGTGTGCTGATTACGTGCCGGGCTTTGATTAATGGCTCCTCATTCTGCCTGGCTCCCAGGACGCTCTTGAAAACAAGATGTTTCATTTCAGTGTGCTTTCCTGGTACATTGATTCCCGTAAATAACCCAGTGCAGACTCTGTCCACCTGGAGCAGTTCAAAGAGCAGGGGGGCCTCCCTCCAGCCCTGGGCTGCCTCCGGCCGCGCTGGTCACTGCTGCACCCCTGGTGATGGTGGTTTTTCAGTGCCCCAGAGGTGTGGGGTGGAGGAGCAGCCCTCCTTACTGCCACCAGAAGCAGATCGGCCCCCGTTTTCCCTATTCCCTGCTTTCGTCCCAGTTTATGCACTAAAAAAAACCCTAGCTGAGCGCTTTTTAGAAACAGGAGGAAGAAATGCGGTGGGAGGCAGCCTGGCTGGCTACAGTGCCCCCGTGCTGGTTGCCTGTTGCCCCCGTGCTGGCCTTCTCTGGGGTGCTGGGACCTCCCCAGGGCTGTGCTCAGCGATGGGGATGTGTGATGGGGATGCGCAGAGAAGTGGTCCGGGGCTGCCGGTGGTCCTGTGTTCACACCCGGCTCCGGGAAGGTGAGACACTGCAAAGGCAGCTTTGCAGGTCACTCAACAAGTGTTGAAACCGTGGCCAGAAGCAAAACATGGCTTAACCCCTCCTGCAGCTGGGGTTTAAATAAAAGAATCTCTGCTTTAGAGCGTGGCAGCAGCAGATGACAGCTGGGTGGAGGAAAAGGTGCCCTGGGCTGGGCTGGAGCCCCCCCATACCCCAAGTGCCTCTTTTGCCCCGAGAGCACTGCAGGGGATGGATGTGTCCTCCTGGCAGGCTTTGAAATTGAGTAATAAGCAGCAGTTTCTTCCATTTGGAACGAGCTGGGTCCCTGCTGGCACTGCACCGGGAATGCGCCGGCTCGAGTGCCAGCTTGGGAGCGGGCAGGAGGTGGGCAGAGGAGCGGGAAGGGCGAGATGCTGGGAGCCCTCCCCATCCAGGGGGGGACCGGGGTGGTGGGTGTCAGCGGTGGCGGGCGAGGGTTACGAGCCCCGTTGGGTCCGGTGCCAGCGCAGCTGCGCCGGGAGCCCTCCCGATGGGGTAGGTTAGCAGCGGTGGTGGTGGCGTGCCTCGCCTCGCCTCACCTCTCTGGTATTCGCTGCAGCATTGCAGGCAACTCCCAACGCATTCCAGCCCCGAATTGCTCACGTCTCTCCTCGTTCTCCCAGGGTCTCAGTAGATGTGTGGGCGACGCTGGCTGACTTCTGTAACATACTGACCACAGTGAATCAGTCGGAGGTGCCCTTGTACAAGGACCCAGATGACGACCTTGCCCTGCTTAGCCTGGAAGAGGATCGGCTGCTCTCGGGCTTCGTTCCCCTGCTGGTCGCCCCCCAGGAGCCCTGCTACGTGGAGAGGACCTCGGACAAGGTCAGCAGTAGGCCAAACATCCCCCCTCGATTCCTCCAGACTTTTATTCTTGGGAAGTTTTCTGTGCAAACGGAACACGATTAAGTCATTGAGAAGGGTGTTAAGGGAAAATATCGACCTTTCAGCCGCTGACATCCAGCTCTGTGTCATGAAAACCCCTCTCGACTTCCTCTGGTGTGTGTGTGCTCGCTGGCATGTTGTATATACGATCATTTCCTCACTTGTTTAAATAGTGCAGCTTGTGTTGGCAGTGCTCTCAGTGCACTCCAAATGGTTTGCATCATGCTTAAAGCACCCTCCCCCTCCCCCCGGCCACAAAACTCTGCCTTAGGAAGGCAGCCAGGACTTTTTTCCTTCTCTAAAGAGGAGAGTGATAAATAGGTGACTAGAGAGAAGCAGACACCATGTGTTAACGTACAAAAGGCTTTTAGGAATATGAAGCATTCCCCACTGCCCGCTCTCTATTTTCCTTTCTTTGCTCTAGGAGCCCATTCTAGCCTGAACTTTCCTTTGGCTGTTTGTTTTTAGAATAATGAAATCAGTTCCCTTGTTGATGTGGGGTTTTGGGTCTGCTCTCTGCCACCACCTGGCCAGAAGGGACCTGGGGGCTGCGCTTGGATACCGTGTCTGAACCTGATGGGGGATGGAAGAGGCACAATGGCATTTGTTTTGCACGCCCTGGGAGGCACGGCAGGATAAGAGTGGCTCTCAGCAGTTTCCTGCTCGGAGGCAGAATCACAGCACCAGAAACGCTGCTCATCTGGGAAGCCGCGGTGGCGTTGCCTCCCCGGGCGGTTGGTGCTACGAGAGAAGTGGAGATGCAGGGGCTGGTTTTCCGTGTGTGATGGTGGCAACTTGCCTTCCCATGTGCCACTTCTCCTTGACATTTACCTGAAATGACGGTGAGAAATTTAGGACCTTTGTCACAGAGGGACCAAGAGGTGTGAATTTCTCTTTCGCTTCTCTTTCTGCCCAACCCGTGCTCACGGCGCTGCCTGCGGTAGAGGAGCACGGGGTCCCAGTAAAACTAAAGGCTCTCCCAGTTTGGGAAAGCCCCTTAATCTAGGAAGTCACTGTGGAAAAACTGATTTTCAAGGCTCTATTTGAAGGGGCTAAAATAACAAGCGTGTAGTTGGCATTGCTGCCCTGAGGTAGCCTGTTTGCCTGGTGTGTGCTGGGGACAGTCCCCATGCCCCACTCTCTGCAGAGGGACTCTTTCCCCAGCAGCCACAAACCAGAGCCCCCAGCAGGTGAATGAGCAGCCCTGCCTGGTGCCCCATAACTTGTGGGAGGGGGGTCGGTATTCCCTGAACTCTGCCTCTTCTCACCACGCACCGGTTTATTCGGAGTGCCATCTACCTGCCCTGCCAGGCACTTGCGCTCACGTGTGTAAAAGAAGAGACATGTCTTTGACCTGTAGCTACACCTGAGCTTCTGAGTTGAGTTTTCTCCCTGTCCCGGCTCCCTTTGGTTCTGGTGCTTTATAAAAATTTGTAGGACAGCACTGGTGGGAATTGATGCCCTTCACAGCACAGCAGCAGCCACCAGGAGTATCAGATACGGTGGTACCAGCTCAGCTCTGCTCAAAAGGCAACACAGGTCCCACAGAGAAGGAGCCAGGTCTGGCTGTCTCCATCCCTCCTTTCCTTTTTTTTTTTTTTTGGTTTTTTTTGCCACCTCTGTGGGTCTTTTTGGTTTGAAAGTAGCTGACTTTGGAACCGTGGTCCCACTTGGCAGGCTGGGGTGTTCGCTGGTGTTTGTGCAGGTCTGAGCCCCTGTTGTGTGCCTGTTGTGTTGGGTCTTCTGGTCTCCAAACACATCACACGGAGGCAGATGGAGGAACCTACCAGTGGTACCAGCGCTACCCTGGACACGCTGAGCAGAAGCAAGGACTTCTGCAAGGTCTCTTCTCCATCCAGTGCTGACCAGTGTTTTCATTAGTGGTGAAGTCACAAGTGTGCATATTCACTTTGTGGAGTTCACCCAAGAGGGTTAAGGGGTGACCAGTGAGACAGAGCGGAGATCTCAAAAGCCTGACTTCCAAGAAAGGACTGGAAGAGCTGGGGCTTTTGAGTCTAGAGGAAATTCGGGGAAAATGCAGTAAGATGTTGCAGGGAGGAGGAGAACAAGCTGTCCTCCCGCTCCGTGCTGCAGAGCACAGGAAGGAATGGGCATAAATTGCGGCAAATAGATTAAAAGTAGACTTTAGGAAAGGCTTCATACCTTTGCGTCGTTAAACACTTGAAAGCAGCCTCCTTGGCGATTCTGCAGAATCTCTTCAGCCTTGGAGATTTTTAAAAGCAGGCTGAGTGGCTCTCTCGGGTACAACTTGGGTGGAGGTGAACCGCCTTGGAAAAGGAGGCAAAGTGACCTCTTTGGATGCTCCTACCCCATTTTCTGTAATTTGCTAAAGCTGTAGAAAGGGACTGGAGTGGCAGCTGCATCATTACAGTCAAATGACTACCTTGCTCCACAAATCTTCTCCTTCCGCACTATTAATGAAGTGAATTATTTGACTTTCCAGAAGTGGGGTGTTGCAGAAGGCGATGCAGACCAAGCCGGGGAGGTATGACTGAGAGGCACGGACCCGTATACTTCTCACAAATGAGCAAGTTACAAAAAGGCACTTTCCTGCAAAGAAACCCCCAATCCAACTTCACGGGGGGATCCTTGTGTGCGGTCCCCTGTCCACCATCTGTTCCCTGCCCTCCTTTTAGCGTGCAGAGCCCAGATGAATCTGTCTCCTCGGCAGATGCATCTCTGGGCCGTTTGCAGCGGAAGGGGGCCGTGGCCGTGCTGAACGTGGTGGCACAAGGGGATCCGTGTCCCTGAACCTCGCTCAGGGGATGGCAGCAGCCACTGCAGCTGAGCAGCTCTGCCTGGCATGTGCCACATCCAGCCACGTTGCAGGGATGTCCCCATTTTCCTGCTCCTTCTTGGTGGCCGATCGACTGAGCTGCGAGCAGGTGAGAAATGGTTTTTTCTGTGCAGCACGAGCTCTTCCTAATACCGATTTTTCGTTGCTCTTCAGCAGGAGCTATTTTTCTGCACCCAGTTTCTCTCACGTTCTCAGTCTTGGCCCAGTTTTCAGCCCGAGTTCCTGACAGCTCTTTGCTGGAGAGACAAAGAAAATGTACTGCTCTTTATATGGCACCCTGTGAACGTCTTCTGGAATGCCAAAGTGGCTCTGGGAAGCTCGCTGTGGTACCTCTCCCATCACTTGCATGGCTTGGAAGAGGCAGCTGGCTTTTTACTGTGAGGATAAATATCTCACCTTGCATGCTGATGCTCCAAAGCCTTACCTCATGCTTTTGCGCCATCGTTTTTTTAATGAGTTTGTAAAATTTAGGAGGAAAGGAGTCTGTTGAAAGGCAGGACTGGGGAGCATTGCGCTTAAAATGGTGTTGGGTTATTGGCTCCACCAAGAGGATGGTTGTTTTGTAAGCTATATAGGACAAACACAGTGCTTCCCACTTCTTTTTGTTCTCCACGTCCCATTTAGCAGATGGAGTGCAGGATTCAGCCAGAGTTTCTCAGCAAGTTTTTGAGCGTTTGGCCTGGCTCTTATTTTGAGTGAAAATGTTCTGACTCCGTTCGTTGCCATGAAGCTGTGCATTCGGATTCCTGCTGGAGCCAGTGTGACACTTAGAGCTTCCCATCGTCTCTTGCACTGTCATTGAAGCTGTAACCAACAAAAGCTGGCTCCGGGGTGAGCATAACTTGGTGATGTTTTCCTGGGCGTATGTTGGGCAGATATCCATTGCAGCTTGTGTGATGGAACACCATCGAACGTACCAGTCAACAGCAAACTATGCAGCCTGGTGCCTGAGCTGTCAGACTGTGTCTGCAGCGTTTGCAGCCGATGGAGACGCTGCCAGGACCTCGCTCACCCGGCGTTGTACCCGAGGCCAGAGCAGAGAACAGCAGCGTGGCTGAGTTAAGGTGCAGAAAGGAGGAAGGTAACAAATAGGGGTTCATCAGGCACCGCGTGGTGCTGCTGGGGGGGACTCGTAGCAGAAAACATTTGGGTTGTGGTGAGGTTAAAGCAAGTCCTAGCGATGGTACAGCTGAGCTGTGCCTGGGTCTGTTCCGGTGCAGTCCTGGGAACCTGGGACATGTCCTGGTTTCCTGACTTCTCGCTGATTGTCTCGGGAGCATCCTGCTCTGTGGTGGCCCCATGGAGTTGGTGGCGAGGCTGGCAGAGGCTGCAGATGGCCCAGCGTGGAGCAGAACAGGGAGGTCCTTCTCTCTGCAGGCACAGGGCATCGCTGGTTGCCCGTATCCCTGCGAGCTCTGCATGGGCTTGAGGTGTGCATCTCCCAAGCCTGTGCCCGCATGGTGGGCTCTGCCACATGTCCCGGCCAGGGAGATGTGGAGGAGAAAGTGTTAATGTCCCTTCCCACAATAAACCTCTCTGCATGGGGGGTCCTGAAACCTGAGCCTCTCTCTCCTCCCCCAGCCCTGACACACGTTAATAAAAGGTTTTTAAACGCCAATAAAAAGGCAGCAGCCCCAGCTCACCAGGTCCGGGGCCCAGGGTCCTTGGGAAGGCACTTCACAAATGTGTTTTTTGCATTTTCAGACTTTTGGCTGGTGAATAAGATTGAGGAGAAATACTCCTTCCCCTGATAACAATACAGTGAGACGCAGGATCAGCAGTGTGTGGATTAAAACCAGACGGTGCATGATTAATACATATGCTTATAGGGCTAGTCACTGTGGTTCCCTCCTCTGAAACAGAAAGGCACTTTTTTTCTTTTCCCTCATGTGCACGCTCATGTGTGGAGTGGACTGTCTCAGATACTCACCACTCAGCTAGTCTCAACCCTGCCTCACCTCACCGGGCAAATTGAAGCCCTAAAATGCGAGGCTCTGAAAAATGACCAGCAATATTGTACTCCTCCAGACCTACAGACTGGGTACTGCGTGGCTCCTCCAGCTCCAGGGTGGCCAGTTGGCTTCCCACTCTTGGTGCCGTTCCTGTTTCACAGGTACTTGCTTCCTGCTGTTTGCACTACTCACCTGTCAGTGCAGGTAGCCTAAAATCCAAGCTTTGTTCTCCTTAAAAAACACAAACCTCCTTCCTCTGTACTGTCCAGCCCAGGAGGACAGTCCAAATTTGACCTTCTCTCTAGTTGCCCCAACATGCTGTAGATTTGCAGAGCTAGTAGCCTTGGATTTAGCTATTTAGGAGCTTTTCATATTAGGCTGAGGCTAAAATTAGTCCTGTCTTGTTATTTGCTTCACTTATTTATGGTATCTCAGTCTTCTGAAGACTTGCAGATATCTCTTGGCAATGTGTAGACATGTCTGATGCTTCTTGGAAAGGCAGCCCCAGGTTTAAAAGCCCAGGAGGAATAGCTGTGAGAGTGACCGGGCTCTGTAATGCTCTAAACACCAGGCGTTTGGTCCTTTCCAACACCTAATGGTTCCTGGGATGCCAAGGATGAAATCCCTGTTGGAGTGGCCACCCAACGGTGATTTTGGGAGGACTTCTTGCAAGGCTTTGATAGCAAGACCAGGATTGTGAGAGCACAAACTCCTTGTAAGCAGAGAGAAAACCCCAGTGAGCAAATGTAACTGTTTTCTCAGCATCCTTTCCATATTCCCATTCCATAGCCTTTGAGCATCTCCCTCCAGCTGGCAGGCAAACGCACTCAGCCCATGAGAGCAAGAGCTTCCAGCTTGGAGTTTGGTCCAGAGAGGAAAAGGGAAACTGTGAGCAGAGATCGGAGCCCCAAGTAGGAGAGTCCAAGGAGTCATCATCCTTGAAAAACTCCTTCCATTCCTGCCTGCCTCGGTTTCCAAACAAGCAGTGAAAGATCCCTGCCGCAGGCAGCCCTGCTGGGAGCGGGGACTTGGCGGGAGCTGGCAGCCCCGAGGCGACGGAGTTAGAAATGTTTACATTTTCTGACCAGCATCTGAACTCCATCCCAGCCTCGACCTTCCCTTTCATGTGGTGCCTTTGGATAGTAAAAGGCAATTAGGCTAAATTATGGGCCATGCTGGAAGATGATGTCATTGGGCGGTGGAGGAGAGGCTGGATTTTGTGCCACCATGAAGGTAGCGCGCCGAATATCACCTGCTTTCAACTCCTCGTCCATCCTTGGTGTTTCCTTGAGCCGCAAGTGCCAGGGACTGTGTGGACACCTCGGGAGCCTCTCTCTGCCTTTGGTGGGTGTCATCAGTGCAGTGGGAAGTGTCAAGCTGAGTCCCTGTCCCCGGGTCTGGGTGGCAGAGGAGGGTACACTGGTGTCTGTTGTGTTGTTTTAAACGTACCCTCACAGAAGAGGGTGTCCTGGTGACTCCTGCTGCATCTCCTAGGGCTGCACAGGGCATCTTCCAGGGAGGTCTTCTGTTCGTGTGTCGTTTGGTCTCGGTTTTTAACCACTCTTTAAGCTAAGAGAGTTTTGAGCATATTATTAAAACTGCATTTCTCCAGCCGAAGGTAAAGGGAACTCATGGCAAACAAGCACTAGCGCTGCACGAGGACACTGAATACAGCCCTGGAGAAATCCGCAATGTGGAATAATAGTTCAGGCTCTTAAAAGGGGGGGGTGGGTTTGAAAAAAAAAAAAAAGAGAAAAAAAAAAGAAAAGAAAAAAAAAAAAGAAGAAAAAAATGCTGTAATAAATCTAGCGAGTGGAATCTGAGGGAAATGATCCCATCTGGAAAACTCCAGCGCTGGTGCTGCTGAAGGCTTAAGGAGCGATGCAGATCGCAAAAAAGAAAACCCTGCAGTCCTGAGGATGACAGGCTTCTTAATTGATGTCCATTGCAACTGGTACTCTGCCAGTTTATGTTGGCCCCCTTCCAGCGTGCTGTAATTTGGGGGCCAGGTGTGAAGCGTTTCTGTTCCATCTTGTTCCCAACCACCTACAGAAGCCTCACACATCTCACTCGAGGCTGCAGCCCTGTAGGAAACAGCTGTACAGGTATAGGTGAAAGGAAATGTCACAGCTGGGCTTGGAGTACTCCCCCGTGCCTTGCCTAGGGCTCTCTTTGGGGGGCCTCTGTCCCCCCTCGCCCCCGCCGCCGGGTTTGGGGAGGTGGCCAGTGTCCCAGGCACACCTGCCTGTCTGTCAGCACGGTGCTTTGAACAGCGGGGAGCTTCTGGGAAGAACGTCCAGGTCAGAAACCCCCTCTTCAAAGAGGAGCCCAGGGTGGTGTGCGTCAGTCCTGGAAGTGGGGAACCCAGCCCTGGGAGAGCCCCGGATGCTGGCAAGCCGGGGGGAGCTGTGGGCCATCTCCTCTGGTCTCTTCTCCTTCAGGAAACCACTCTCCTCTGGTCTCTTCTCCCTGGGGGAACCACAGGAATTTCCAAGGGAACGAGAGCAGGTCTTGTAGAAAGCGCTCAGCCTTGGTTTCGAAAGGCTGGGAAACCATCGGGATCTTTAGCAAATTGTTGCAGGAGCCAATTTCAGCTGCTGTTACAAAATATTTCTGGTTGAAACTTACTTTGTTTCCATTTGCACTGATTGCATTTCGCTGTAGGTTGGGAAGCCCTCCCTTACTGCTCTGACCCCCATATATAAATGTGTCCCAAGTGCCCTCATCCCCATCCTCTTTCGATAAGCCGGATGGATGGAGTGAGAGACGTGCTGGTCTCTTGGTGTGCATCCCCTGAGCCTTCCTCATGGCTCTTTTGAGCTGACCAGGCTCGGCGTGTTGCTCTGTGAGTTCCACCAGCTTGTGAGGAGGAGTTGACCTCTGTGCCTTGCTC
Source organism: Tringa tobata (assembly GCA_033628505.1). Lineage (NCBI taxonomy): Eukaryota > Metazoa > Chordata > Aves > Charadriiformes > Scolopacidae > Tringa > Tringa tobata. Next base: position 17,876 of record JAHREE010148884.1, on the reverse strand, counting down.
TTCTCCTCCATACCCACCAGACCCTTCCAGCCTCCTGCAGCCTTTGCTCCTAGAGGTATAACTTTGCACTTGGCTGTATTCAACAGCGTGGGGTTGGCTGGCGAGTAGACGACTGAGCAGTTTTGAGTTTTTTGTCTGTTGGTGGAATTGCTCTCTTCAAAGATCAGGAGGGTCGGAGACGGGCTCTAATCTGCAGGCTTTATCAGTAAAGGTTTTCTTTGTCCAGGTCACTGAACCTATTGTTAAACGGCATCAGCCCAAGCGAGCTTCCCCGCGGCCCCGCCAGGACTGCCCTCCTGTTTACGCTGACATTTTAAGACCTCTGGTGACCAGATTTTAATCCAGGTCGTATCCTGTGCACTGCAGTCTCTGGGGCATACTAGCTTTTCACGTCCTCTCGTCCCAGCCATGCAGAGCGCTCGGGCGGAGGACAACTGCTTGCTTTGGTGATGCACAGCTGTGGCATCGAGCCGCAGAAGCCGTGTGGAAGGCAGCAGGAGTTCAAAGCTCTGCAGTTTCTTTACCACGGCCAAGCATTAAGAGATCTGGCCAGGCAGGCAGGATGGCCAGGGGAAGCGGATTTAACGGCCTCTCCAGCCAGCACCCCTCTGGCCGGCAGCTCTCCTGCTGCTTTGCCTCCATCCCGAAGCTGAGAGCTGGTGTGTGAGAACTGCAGTCTCACGGCGAGGTGAGGAACCACCTGCCAACGTGTTAAGATCCAGTTACACGTGTTTTCTTAACGCGCCTGTTAGCGAGCGTGAGAGTGGCTTTGTGGTCTGGACATGGCTCGCAGGGAAGTACAAGGTGCTGCCTTCCAGGCAGCCCCATCTCTTGCAGGGGGAAGCGGGAAGGGAAGAACCAGTAGTTGGTGGAAACAACCTTCCCGACCCCTGAGACGCCTCTTTCCTGGCACCTGGAGGGAGCGAGCAACACCCCGGTGAATGGGGAAGCCGTGGGGAATTTGCTCGAGCGGCTGGTGACATTTCCATCCCTTCCTCCCCTTCCTTCCCCCAGCCTTGGATTCACCTCTGCCTCTCCTCCAGGTCTTGGACCGGGCGCTTTGGCCATTGCTTCGGCTCCGAGTGAATCAGGCAGCCTGGGTGTGAGCCGTGCACATGTCCCAGCACGTGTGCGGTTCCTCAGCCAGCCCTGCACAGTTTGGCTCTGGTGTCAGCAGAAGGCTCTTTTAAAGCATTTTCTGGAAGCACGACGTGATCCTCAGCTCGAGGCAGAGACTGACAGGATAAATCAGCCCTGTCCCGTGCCTGGTTTCAGGCGGCGTCGGACCTTTTCATGCGAATCCGATGACGCTGGTGATGGAGCATCTTCGTTTCTGTCCTCGTCAGGCCAGGTTTATGTAACGAGAGGGAAAACTTATTTGTGTTCAGTCCTTTTGTCCTAAAAGCTGCCTCCAGAGGTTCGGCATGGACCCTTGGGAAAGGGGAAATGTCCTATTCAAGAAAACTCGCTGACCGCGTGTTCCCGGAGTTGCCATCAGTGGAGCGACCTAGGACAGGAGAGTCAAACCATGAGGTCTCCTGTGCAGCACCTCCTCGCCGCACGCACCCATCGTTTCCCTTGGGGTGTTTGAGCAGGTAATGGCCACACCAGCTCCTTAATGGCACAAAACCTGCCACTGGCAGGACATCAGGTCCAGATAGTGCCTGGTTCTGGCTATACAAGAGGTGTTCACTGTGACTAGTGTACTGAGAATGACATATTAGAGTCCAGACCTTGTGGAATTTGCTGATTAGCCTGTAAGTATATTGAAAGGCCTCATTAAAACACCATTAACGCTGGATCCCCTCCCAATGAGCCATCTCTTATTGCTACCCAGAGAAACCTTGAGGAAATGGAAATGCTGCTCTGGCTGGCTGAGCCGGTCCCTGGGCATGAAGTGTGGCCTCACCTCGGCCAATCTTTGTGGTGTTCAAGACTTAATGTGGCGCTTCTGATCATGCAGGAGGGCCTTGGGACTCAGGGTTGCCTCTTTGCCCTTTGCTTTTCCTGCTGGATCCACCACCACCGCTCAGACTCTGCACTTTGGTGCTAAACTCAGTCCTGGGTCTCGCTCTTCATCTCTGACCCTGCCGTAGCTTCGGGGGTGACCCTGTTTCACAGCACTGCTTCTATTTTGTCTTCGACCAAGTGAAATGCTTAAAACATCCCAGCTGAAGACGACGGCGGCTGTGGTATCCACCAACACGGCTATTGGAAGGACCTCAGGAAACCCCAAAAAAGACCCAATTAATAATTCCTCATTGTTATCCTGAATAAGAAAGATCCACATCCTGGGAAGCTTGCCAGAGAAGTGGACTGGGTGGAATGCAGGGAGTGGTCAGCCCAAATAACAGATGGGGATCTACTCTGTCTCTACGGGAGACGGAAGGTGACCTCTGTCATTGAGCTTGGAGTCTGCTCCCCACGTTTCTGCTCCCAGCCGGACCTTGTGTTATTTTTGTGGATGCTGAATCCATCTGCCGGCGCCGGGCCAAGTCTGGGTGAGGATGGGAAGCCCAACTCCTCCACAGGCTGGAGCGTAGCCCTGCGTGCCCTCATGCTGTCACGTCCCAAATCAGAAAGAGAAGACACCACCATGGTCTTACTTATTGTTTTCTTTTCTCGCCATCATTGAAGTCAAAGCGCTTCCCAGGCATTAATGAACGTATCTCCACAACACGTTATGGCAGAAGGAAAAGCAATTTCCTTGTTAGAGATTGGCAACAGAGGTACGCGAGGCTGAGGGACTGACCCAGGTCCCACAGGAAGCTTTAGCTTCAGGATGAGAACAAACCCCTGATACCCAGGATTTCAGGCCAGTGCCTCAGCCCCAGGCCACCTGCCTCCCTTAGGAACACGAGGAGGGATTAAGTGAAGGTTCACTGGGAAGCGTTAAAATTCTTCTTAAACATAGGCCTTTGCGTGAGCAACGTTACTGCTGCTGGTCTAACTGTGTCTGTGGTGGGACACTAAAAAGGCTGGATATTTAATCCAGTCATTTAATAAAAATTTTCCCCATAGCATATTTGCATATATTTGCTTAAATATATGGTAAATCCCATCATTTATTTAAATTAACAAAATTTACCGTAACGTTTTGCATGCCAGCATTTTATATGAAGCATTTTCTCAAATATTTGTCTAGAAGTTTATGTATTATGAAGGCAGACAATAATGTGTATTTCTAGTTATTTTCTTTATTTAAAAAAAAAAAATCCACAGACTTTTGCCAGGCTTCTCTGTACTTGGCACAGGTAGATGCATGTATAAAAACAAATTCTTCATATGAAGACAAAGGTGTTTTCTGAGGTCTGAGAACTTACTGCCTGCTCTGCTTGGTCTGTGAACAACAGAACAGATTTACGTTTTGGTTCCATATTTACCTTAAGCATAAATGATGTAATGTTTATTATAGCATCCGTTATTATTGAAGGAAAGAGATTTATATCTTTAGACAGAAGAAGGTGGTGTTTGCCACGTCCTTCTGGTGCTGTGTCAGTTCACCTGATGTCTGGTCCACACGTGATGTTTCCTGTGGAGAGTGGCCATGGAGCAGGGCTTCCCGAGAGTGTCAGGGACGTGTCTGCTGATGTGCATTTTTGGAACCTACCAGCTGCCAGTGACATACCACATTCCTGGTGCTGAAGTCACTTTTGAAGACCGTGCTTGCGCTCTTAAGTCATCCAGATGCTTCTTAAAGTTATACCCATTGACAGTTTATATCGTAGCTCCCTCTAGTACCGGTGTCTTTTTTAGTTTGGCGTCTGTCCTAATGAACAAAGATTGATCAACGTTGATCTGAGCTTTGCAGAAACCTGGTGGATGAAGTGCTCTCATGAGTCCAGTATATGGAGCTGAATTTGCTCAGCAGTTGCCTGTTCTCACAACTGCAGCTTCAACCTTCTTTTAGACACGAGCATCTTCCTCAGCTTCACTGTGAGGTGAGAGTTGGTCACTAGTGACTGCCCTGACATGGGAAAGGAGAGAACCTCCAGGTGTCAACATGGACACCTCATGTTTTGGAAGTATGTGGTACCTACTAAATGTACAACAGGCTTAATCACATGGGAAATGCTGGGGGTTATAAAGATAAATCCTTGTTGGCTGGAGAGCTGGAAGGGAGTTGTGTGGATGGATCTGGCTAGGTGAGAATTTGCTGGAACTTCTGAGAGACTTAGCGTGTGTGTGCTCACGGGATATAAGTTCTGTCCTGCCGTGTCTTTCCTCACAGAGTGCAGCACATGGGCTGCTCCTTCTCGTGATGAAATCCTCGAAGCCCTGTTTAGATGGTTTGGGGGCATCCTCGTGATGAAGAGGAAGCCTGGTAGACTGTGACCCATCAGAGATGCGCTCCGTGCTCCCATCCTGTCTTGGGCAGTGCCGCTCCTTCCTGTAGGCACCTCGCTCCTCCTGCAGGCTCCTGGGTCTCCTGTTCCCTTGGGCAGGATTCCCGCTTTTCAGCTCTTCCCAGATTTCACCTCGGTTTCCCCCTTTTTAATAGGAATGCTTGGCCTCTTGCACTCAGACTCGGGGAGGAGCAGCTTGTTTCTGTAGCTGGCCTGGTGCCAGATGTCATCACTTCAGGCAGTGCCACGCTGCACATCTTCAGCAGTTTGAAATGGAGAGACAGAGAGAGACAGATAAGATCAGCAGCTTTAGGTGATGGCATTGTTTCAAATAAACCATGCATGACCCAAAGCTTCCACTTCAAATGGGGAATGAAATTGCTTCATCCTTTGACAGCTTGCTCCATGAAAGAAATTTATCTTCACTTAATTGCTTTAGATCCCAAGAGGCTGTGTACAGTAATTTCTAGGAGATAATTATATCAAATTAAAAAAATATGTGACTATCCGACTGCTGAGCACGAGTGCAGTGGCCGGAGAGCAGGAAGGAGAGAGGCTCCACGTCTGACTCATGCTCACAGGTTATCGCTTCCTCTCCTTCTCGTGGTCTGCAGGCATGGGTGGCACTTGGAGACCACAGGAGAGTCTTATCTGCCAGGGACTGGGCGCCGACACGCTGAGCAGGGTGCTTGGGGCCAGGAATCCTGCTCTCCCACAGCTTCTTCAGGATCTCGCCTTCCTTTCTGTTCTCTGAGGCGTGGCAGGGGTGTCCATGGCCTGTACCTTGTCACTTGGGTCAGGCAGAGCTTGGCAGTGCCTTTATCCGGTTTGCTCTCCTGTGTGGTTGTACAGTAGGGCTGAGGAACAAGAAAGCTTGTTGATTTAAAAACATGTATATTTAGAAGCAGAGTGTAAACTTCCTGCCCAGGCTGGGATTGGATTCTTGACTATGTTTGAGTTTCCAGTTTTCATTTCCTTTGCCCTCATACTTAACATTGTGTATCTCCCAGAGTGTGCCCCAGACTAATCTCTCCTTAACCCTCCCTCGCCCCACATTTTTCTCTCATTATTTGCACATCAGTTCCAGTTCTTCCAGGAAGCAGCGTATCTCCTGATTGTCGCTCTGTGCCATGGTGGAGCCTGAGCTCCTGCAGGTCTCCTCTGTCCCTCTGGAAGTGACCTCAAAGGGTCAGTGGCAGACCCGAGCTGGGGACTGCAGCAGGGACAGAACTGCTGGCAGTTGCCATCCCTCCATAGAAGATGGACTCTTTCAGCACAGGTTGAAGTCCTGAAGGGACATCCCTCTTTGTAGCTCCCGGGAAACAAACACTGACCACTTCCAGGAGGGGTAAATTGCTCCATCATCTAAATCATCTTCTCTCTCTCCTTTAAATCAGACCGTGTGCCCTCCTTGACTGCTTTATGTGACAGCTCCTGCCCTGCCATTGCTTTTACAGCCCATCTCCTGGGGCAAAGATAATTTTGTTCCCCCCACACCCACCCCAGGGCTGTGACGATTTTTGTGTGTGATCCTACGTGGGCTTTGAAATGGTTGTCAACAATCCTGGGCCAGAAGTGGGCTCCTCCCCAGCCCTGTGATGTGCAGGCTGGTTTTTGAAGTGCGATGCTGCTTCAGCTGTTCCCAGGAAGTCTGCAGGGGAACTGTGTTTGTGCTAACGAGGTAAAGTCCCTGCGTGTTTCTGGAGGGGATCTACTCAATGGGCTCTTTGATGTCATCTCAGTTTTTGGACTTACATCAAGTAAGTCTAAAAAAGAAAAGAAATGTTTTGGCTTAGCCTAGAACGTTTGCACCTGAGCAAGATGACCTGTGGCTGTCCTGGTGTCTAAGGAGGAAACCCACGACCACCAGTAGAGCTGTGGACTGGGACAGGGAGGCAGAGGCTTCTGGTCCCAAAATCTGCCCACCCAGACAAACTGGCTGCCAGGATTGTCTCAAGCGGTGAGAGTTGTCATGTGTAAAATATCTCCTCAAGGCAGTCCTCACACATAGCACTGTCACCACGTGCTGCTCAGGATGCTGCCGGTGGTTAATCTCCTACCACCCTGAGTGCAGACAAAACCAGCTCCCTGAGGTGTTCCCTGGTGTATTGTGTAGTTCGGTTGACATGGGCCGAGCTGAACAGCATCTCCCATCTCCCTGTGTCTCTAGAGCCTGAGAAATCTTACACGGTTGGGATGACTGTCCCCAGATGTCCCCGAATTTCATGCGTTGTCTCCGGTTCAGACTTCATGGTGCTGCCACAGGGCTTGCATTTAATCATCTTCTGGCCTGGCTGCCCAAGCCCAGCGCTCTCCAACAGGTCACGCATCCTGATCTTCAACTGTAGCTTGTTGTTATCTTTTTTCTTTTTTTTTTTTTTTTTTTTTTTGTATGAGATGTCCGGACAAAGCTTGGCACATCACAGTGGTTAGCGGTCTCCACTGCTGTCCTCGGTGACCTCTGCAGCCCAGATAGCCTTTGCCTTTTGTGTCCTTCTGGGAATGATCCTGGGCTGAGGTTTTGGTCCCTTAGTCCCAGGCTCGGAGAGGTTTATGGCAGCCTGGAGCAGGGAGACTCCTTTCCTCCAGCGTGGTGTGGTGGTTGTGTGGGGACATGGGTGTGCAGCTCCATGACCTCCCTGATGTGCCAGTCCCCTAATAGTTAGCGACTAATCAACTGGAAAGGGATGCTCTGTTGAGGACGGTGAGAAGAGGGATGTGGTTGGAGGTCAGAGGGATGTGGTCAGAGGTTGGGGACCAGCCGGGCATGGCACTGTGCAGCCACACCAGCCAGGTCAATAAGCTCAAACCCAGGCTTCTCGGCCCCTGGGGTTAAGACACGGCACCTTCTGCCACTGTGGGCTTTTTCTGTGTTTTCTCAGCAGCAGTCCCTCTCTCAGTGTCCTCTTGTCCTTCTTTTCTTTTTCCTTTTTCTGCTTTCTTGATATGCTTCTTCACTTACTCCTTTTTGTTGCTGTTGGGGAAGAATATATCGCTTAAAGCCATTTGAAATACAGTTCCTGCTCTTGATACTTTCAGAGCCTGGCTGCTCTGATGGCCAAAGCCAGGAGCCTTGGGGGGACAGGCGAGGGGGCTGTGAGGGGACGGGCACGCTGTTCCAGAACTGGCAGGAGAACGTTTAAGAAACAGAGAGTACGAGGAGCTCCTCTCATCTGGCTCGAAGCTGCTGCTCGCAGCGCAGTCGGCATTTTGTTTCAGAGGCCACAAGCGAACGAGTTAATGATGATCCCAGATGGCTTCAGAGTTTGCCTCTTGCCACCCCTTCCTGTTCCCCCAGGATCTCAGATGGTGGCGGGAGATGAAGTAAAATTCTAGAGTTTATTGTAAAGTTCATCTCTCCCCCTAAATCATGCTGCAACTTGTGCGTGCTGTGTTGGCAGCTTCAAGGGGATGCTACCTGGTAATTAATTAGTTGTCAAGAGACAGCCCAGAGGTTCCAAGTCTTTATATTCTTGCTAATAGAAATTGCTCTGATTACATTTTCCCCCTTGGCTGGAGGGCTGAGGAGTGCAGAGCAGGAGCGATGGTCCATGGGCAGCTGGAGCACGCCTGCCTGTCCTTTGTTGGGACTCCTCTGGGCGTGCTGGCACACGCTTCCCTGAGCACAAACCCCGAGGGAGCCTGGTCCTGAGCCCTGTCTTTGCCAGCCAGTTCTGCTCATTTCTCATCACACACTTCCCCTGCCCTTGCAGGTGAGCCCTGCCATGGTTTCCCTTCGGCATCTCCTCAGGGTCTTCTCTTGGCATCCTTGTTTCCATTGAACCTTCCCCTGCAGCCCCCTCCCCAGCCCGGACAGAGATGTTTTATGTGTTTTCTTCGCAGAGCCCTTTTTTTCTGGGCTAAGCTTAGAGAAATACTCAGTGTGTGCAGAGATTCCTAGTGTTTCTCTCAACCTCACTTCTCTTCCTCTTTACTTCGGTGCTTCTGCAGTCAGTCCTGAGCAGATGTAGGTTTCTTCTTGCAGAGAGAGGAGTGGACTGGGGAGCTACATGAGAGGTGCCTGGAGTTTGGGGTCCTCTCTCAGCCAAGCAAGGCACTATAGACACAACAGTGGCCTGGAGCTGGGTTAACCAATGGTTTGTTAAAGGACCATTTACATTTTTGTGCACTGTTTTATGCTTTTCCCATCTTTTTGCAGAGATCCTGTACCAAAAACTCAATTCCCTGAGCAGTTGTAGCAATAGGACCAAGGGGTAATGGTTTTAAACTGAAAGAGGAGAGATATAGATTAGGTATTAGGAAGAAATTCTTTACTCTGAGGGTGGTGAGACACTGGCCCAGGTTGCCCAGAGAAGCTGTGGCTGCCCCGTCCCTGGAGGGGTTCAAGGCCAGGCTGGATGGGGCTTTGAGCAACCTGGTCTGGTGGGAGGTGTCTCTGCCCAGGGCAGGGGGCTTGGAACTGGATGATCTTTCAGGTCCTTTCCAACTCTGACCATTCTATGATTCTGTGGTTCTGTGTCACTCTCCTCCTGCCTCTGCAGCAGGACATGGTCGTTTTCTGTTGCGTCCTTCATCAAACCTTCCCATGGCTCCAGGAAGCACTTGTGTGGGAAGGAGCTGCTGGGCTTGCCGGGTGGCGCTCTGGATACCTGCCGGAGGTGGCAGTGACCAGCCAGCCGTAGTGACCCAAGTAGGTTGGCCTGAGTGGACCTCTCCAGTGATGCAAAGTGGTCCATCTCAGCCCAGCATGGAGCTTGCTTTGTCCCCTTGTGTCTGGGAGAGACTCCAGCTTTCTGCTCCTCCCGAGCGCCCCAGGGTGGGCAGACAGAGCAGGGCTGGGATGCAGGGCAGAGGTGGGGGGGGGCTGCTGGCCCTGCCGGGGGGGAGAAGAGCCCAGTCCGTGGGCAGGGATGCTGCAACTCTTTGAAGCCCATCTCTTGCTACCTTAGGGAGCAGCTCTGCCCTGGCTGATCCCGGGAAGCGTCCCGGCCGGCGTCCCTCTGGATGCTGTAAATAAGCCGTGCTGCTCTGCCGGATGCTCTCACGCCCGCTGGTGCCGTGCCTTCCCTTCCCACCCCCGGGGAGCCGGGCTCCGACCCACCTGACGTGGCCTCTGCAGACATATGGTCCCTTCTCTTTGTGTTTAGTTAAGTGTGGGAGGACTCCATGCTATAACTCCTGGAGCTTTTAAGCCATTGTGACTGCTGATACGGCCCTGCAAGCAGACGTGGCAATTTTACAAGTGTGGCCCCATCCCTAACAAAGGCAATTAGGATGCTATTCTGTTGTAGCTGGGGGGAGAGAGATTTCTAGTGTCTGGAAGGAGCAGTCTGGAAAGGGCATAATCTAATGCAGAAGATGAAGACAAAGGCGTTTTTGGCGGCAGGATGTGGGGAAAATGGGGGCATGGTGAGCTCAGAGGGCAGATCTGCAGCAGGAGTGGGGATATGGGAGCCCAACAGCTCAGGGTGCAAGGCAGGAGCGAGCAGGAAAGCTGCAGAGATGTGCTGCTCTGGGCAGGTACTGGGAGACCTATGGGCTGGGGTGAAGGTGAAGAGCAGGCTGCACTGTGCTTGGGCAGGAGATGGTTGCTCTGGGTGAGAAGGACAAAGATTCAGGCTGCGGGGTGGGGAAAAAAAATCCCAAGATGTGATAATTACTGGAGTGTGATCCTGCAGAGCAGCGAGCAAAGGAGATGGAGGTGCCAGCTGGGACAGGAGTGGCAGAGGGCCATCAAGTCATCTCGAAGCTGCAGAGGTGGCTCAGAAGAACTCGAGGGAGCCGGAGAGGGTGGGCGAGAACCACCACTGCCATGTGGTTTGGTGCGATTCACCCAGGGCAAGTCATGAGGCTGTTTCCAGTCACAGGGCTCGAGCTGCGTTTCGTGCTGCTGGCTCCTTCCTCGCTTGGCTTTTCCAGCATCTGATCCGAGTGTTTGTTTGCTTGCAATGATTTCAGTTGTTTTCTATTTTAGCTCCTGACCCCGCGTGCCTGGGCTGGGGCAGGCAGGCACCGTTTGAAAGCCGCCACTTGGCGGCAACAACTGTTCGAGCCGCGGAGCAGCACCCATCTAACCCCTCTTTTCACACACTCGGGAGCTTCCCAAACATTAACCTTTGGATTAAAATTTTCCATGCTTGGTCTCTCCCCAGATGTGATGTCTGAGCTTTGGTTTGGGTTCATGTTTTTCATGTTTGTTGGATTTGTGTTATGGGAGAATGAAAGAAATACTTTTCCCATTTAAAAAAAAAATAATAATTACAGTCTCCATTTATTTATTTTTTTTTTAATTTTTTTTTTTTTTTTAATTCGGGGATTCACCAAAAATGGTTGAATCCATTGAAGCTGAAAACAATGAGGTTGGCTGCTGCAAGCTCGTGTCACGGGCACTCAGGGAAGTGCTGCAGCTCCAGGTGCGCAGCGCAGCGGGCATCCCCGGCACAGCCCGCTCCAGGTACATCCAGGCTCTGCCGGCGGAGCCAGGAGAGCCTTGGTGTGAGTCAGGCTGAGTAACTCCAGATTTGGAGGAGGGCAGATGGTTTTTTTGTTTTTTAGCAAAAGAAGGGGAAAAAAAAAAAGTAGAAAAAAAAAAAAAGTTGTTTTTCAGGCTCCACATGGAGGATCACGACGCGCCGGGGACGCGCGGGCTGCGGGGCTGTGGTGAGTCAGGCGCAGGGCTTGCCGCGCTGTTTTCGATCCTCTCCTCCACGTCGCGGGTCACGGCAGCGTGGGGAGATGACACGCTCTAGACCCGCTGGTGCTGTCCCCCCCGGGGTGGGGACGTTGTGGCACCGATCCTGCTTCAAAAAGTCCCCGTGCAGCGTGGCTGTCTCTTCCCCTCTCCTGTCTTCTGCCTTTTCCTCTGGGAGGAGCTCTGCCTCGTTTCACGTGGCATCGGCCCGGTGCCTGCACCTTGTGCCGAAGCCAGACGCTCAGGTTTTTCCCACTCTTGACACCTCCTTGTGAACTTCAGGGCCACCTCGGACGCGCTCGAACGCTCGCGTTTCCCTACGTTGAGGGTTATTTATTATTTTTTTTTGTTGTTGGCTGCGGCGCCCCTCCTCTCCGCTCCAAGTCTACTCGCTGCTCATCGGGTGGGGACCTGCGCTGCTCACACCAGCGCTTGTAATGTCTGGCCTGCAGCTCTGCCAGAGGCCAAAATTGGCTCTCGGTGCGCGGCTGGATCGCAAGGACAGTGTTAGATGGAGGGTGGAGTGAGCGAATACCCCTCTCTTCCTACTGTGCTTTCAGGAAATGTCTCTAATGCAGCTGTAAGTGTGAATGAAGTCAAAAGGATGGATCGGTGCCCCCGCTCCAGCCCACCCCACTTGTCGGGGCCCATCCAGAGTCCCCACCCTATTGTTCTGGTTCAGCTCCTCCGTTTCGGGGCAGGGGCCCTGCTCTGTGCTCAGCATCCCGCTCCCGGGAGGAGGAGCTCTGCGGAAAACAAAAGACGCAGCAAATAGTTTTCCTCTCCCTGACGAAGTCGCCCTTCCAATTCCTCCTTCCCTTCTCTCCCCTTCCCTAGGTGTGTTTGCAGCTCTCGGCCCGGCTGGAGGCGAGTCACTAGGAGACTCGGGCCATTAATCAGCTGCCAAAAAAGCTGAGTATCGGGTATAAGAAGCAGAGCTGTGCTCGCTGCTGCCGGAGAGGCAGAGCAGGACCCACGCGGGCTGGAGCTCGCATCCAGCGCCTGAAGTTACCTCTCTGGTAGGCTAACGGAGCCCGTCTCGCTCGGAGCAGCCCCTCCTCGAAGAGGACATGGGCTCTCAGGCTCAAGAACGTCATCAGGAGTCCCCTAAGTGGCAGCATTTCGCTGTAAAGCAAAAAATAAGGCGTTTGTCCCGCTGGAAGTGGTGTGAGCTGCTTCCCCCCCTGCCCCGAGCTGCTGGGAGCGCGCTCCCACTGCGGTTCTTGTGGCGGGTGGAAATGCCAGTGTTGCTAATATCTCTGGGGCTGTGGTGTCGCAGCCGGCAGAGCTGTGGATGGCATTTTTCTGGTGTTATTACATTGCCTTCTCTATCCCCACCCTCTGTTTTCAAGGGAATTTAGCGGCGGCCCCGACGGAGGAGCCAACGGTTGGAGGGACTCCTCCCTTGTACACAGCAACCCCGGCCCCGCTCGCTGCCCTTTCTCCTGGGCTTTGCCTGCCTGTTAGCTCGAAGCAAAGCCGCTTCTCTTTTAATTTCCAAAGTTGAGGGGAGCCAGAGTGCCCCCGAGCTCCCCGGCGAGGCGTGCGGAGCGGCGATGGGGCAGCTCGGTGCTGACGTTGCTCAGTCTGGCTTCTGGTTTGCGGAGGGGAGGTTTCTCATCGCATTGCTCTGACTCAGGTTATCTGTTTCCTCTGATGTGGGCAGCCAGCACTGCAGCTTTTGCCCCGGGCACGCAATTTGCTCTGCGGTTCCCAAGGGGATTGGTGGGACCTGCGGGAGAGCTGCCACGAGCGCCACCACCACCACCACCAGCCGGTGGCTCGGGTCCCCGGGGTGGTAAAAGCAGCCTTGTAGAAGCTGCACCACCCCCTGTTCTAAAGTTCCCCTAAAATCGGTGGGGCAAGCGTCCAATTTGTGTCCTAGGCTGAAAAACCTGAAGGAAATGAAACACACACAACCTGACTCGAGCTGGCGTGGGTGCGTGAACTCGGATTTCGGGCTGCCGCCCCCCCTGTAACTCGCCCACCTGGCTGGGTGTCAGCTCAGGGACCCTCATCTCCCCGTCCAGATCCGTGCAGTGGCATCGCCAAATTCCCTCAATGGGGGGTGCTTGGAGGGACCTTTTTTGGTGTTTATTTGAGTGTGTTTTCTTGGCTGAACGGCCTTCCCTGAATTCGGTCCCATTCTGTCGCCGAGACTAACCACTCTAACCAGTTTCCCTAGAGCGGGATCCCAGTTCAGCAGGTCTGGATTGTCACCCTCTGAGAATTGCTTGTGTTTGAGGAAATGAAAACACCCGTGGGGAGGTTGCGAGCGGCAGCCAGGTGGGAGCTGTGCTGCTCGAGGGGAGTTTTAGCAGTTCTCATTAAAACAGTCTTCCATAGACTCAGAAACTGCAAGTTTCCTAAAAGAAGAGGAGAAAATTCCACAGGCTTTCATCCCAGTTCAAATATCCAGCAGGGCAAGGAGCTGTGGAAGTTCAGAGTGGGATCTCAGAGGACATTCTCTGGAAAACAAGCTTAATAGGGTGCAAGGATGAAACGCTCAGCCCAGGAGAGGTTGTGCCCTCTGCAAGGGCTTGGCCAACATCTGCACCTCTCCCTTTGCCTGCGCTGAGTAAGGGCAGAGAGGAGGAATTGCGGGGTCTGCCTGAGGAGCCCCTCCACTTTTGAAGCCTCTGGCACCTCTGCGAGATATTTAAATGACAGACAGACATATAGGGATCTGTAAATACTCATTTGGTGCCAACTAAACCACAAAGAAGATACAGCATTTGTGGTCCAAGGAAGTTTAAATATTTGTGGTCAAACTTAAAATTCGACATAAAACTCTCATCTGCGATGGAAGGCGTCCAGGAACTGCATGGAGAACGTATAAGCTGTGTAAACTCCCAGAAATGGCTTCCCGACCGGTTCTGCCAGGACCAGGCAGAATATTCCAGCTCTTACCTCTTCCTCTCCCTCCCGCTGCCGAGGTCAGAATTCAGGTTTGCGAGGGACGCAGCGGGCAGTTAACACCTCCAGGAGTGGAAGTCCACCATGCCACGGGGGTTACCGGCTAATGTGGTGGTTTTCTCGCTGTCTGTAGCACAGGTCACACTGGAAGGGTGATGGGTGGACGGTGTGGACAGGACAGGTGGATGCTGTAAGTGTGAGCTTTGGTTTGCACCATTTTTTGCATGGGAGATCCTCATCCCCGCTCCTGTGTTGTAATTCTTTTCTTTCCACCACCCAACTTCTCCACCACCATCTCAGCCTTTTGCTACCCCCAGACACTGGGGTGTCTTGTCCCGTGGGACAGGAATCGTCGAGTTTCTCTGTGGGTTAAATCACGGGGCGGTTGTGTCCATGGGGAAGTCCTTGTGAAAGAGCTCGTGCAGCCGGTGAGAGCAAAACTCCTGCTCTGCCCCAGTTGGGGACACGATGTCTTTATCTACTGGGAGAGCACCTGGGCGAAGGGTGGGTGTAGGGTCCAGGGGGGCTGAGCTGAACCTCCCCATAGCATTGGTGAGCTGGGGACAGACACGGATTTGGCAGGAATCGTGCATCTTTAGGGATTCCTAAATTCCTGGCGAGGCCATCTCCCTCCTGCCGCTGCTCAGGAGGCACTTTCTGAAACGAGGAGGTTGCCAGATAACAGCAGCGTTTTCCCCACGGTGTGGGCAGCCTGGACTTGGTTTTGGTTTTTTATATTATTATTTTCCATGTACCCTGCGAAAAAAGGGCTCTGACTGTTGCAAGAGCACAGTGAGATTCTCAGCCGAGATGTTGGGTTGAACATTCATCAGCCGCGTTTCCCAAATTCCCGGAGAGACAGATCCTAGCCCTGGCACGGGGACAGCTTCTCCGGTCACCAACAAAGCGTGGCCCCACGGGCAGATGTCCCCGAGAAACGCCAGGGATGGAGAGGTGTGAGGATGGACCGTCCTCGTCCCCAACACCAGTGTCCCCGGAGCGGTGGCCTCGGAGGAAGGGCAGCGTGTGGCTGCTGAGAGCGGAGCGGTCCCCTTTCCCTTACTAAGCAATCCTCCCTTCCTCCACCAAAGAGCCTGCTAACCACTTTCTTATCTTCCTTAACTCTGCAAAACAATCTCTGGCAAGGCAGGCATCCTCCGAAATGGCAGAGGAAATAAATTCCCCCAGTCCCTGAAAAGGAAAAGGCTGGAGGCTCTTGCAGCAGGGAGAAGAGCCCGTGCCCTGCGAAAGCTGATGGTGGTTCCATGTTGGCTTCGCTGAGGACACGGATCTCACCTTCCTCCTTCCCCAGCCTGGGACCACAGTTTGGGGCTGGCTTTCAGGGTTAGTCTTCCCTGGTTAGTGTTCCAGTAGGATCTGCAAGGGAGGAGCAGAGCGGGCTCCCTCAGACTTGGCGTTGGTCTGTGGCTTGAATTTTTCTCTTTTTTTCCCCTGGGATATTTGGGGATGTGCTGGAAGCTGGGCTGGGAGAGAGGAGGGCATCGAGATGGCAGTAACAGGGAGTCCCTGGCTGTGATCCTCAGTTTCTCCCAGAGTCATCTGCCTCTTTCACAGGCCTCTTTCAAAGCTCTGATTTTTTAGCTCCTTGTTCTCCTGACAAAGAATTGAAACGCGTGGTCCTGTGCTCAAGGCTTCACCTCGGAGAGCAGAAATGCCCCAGATATTTCACAGCTGTGGAGATGGGTTTGCCCAGTGCTGGGGCAATGTGGCCGCAGGGACTGGAAGGAAATGCTTTCTCCGATGGAAATTCCTGCAGCATCTTACTGGAGGCAGCGTTTTGCAATGTGGGGAAGCCCATAGCTCTTGCTGAGCTGTTGGCAGCGTTGCCTGAGGACACAATGAGAACCAGGCAGGAGCCACACTCACAAACCAGATGAAACATCTCCATCGCTCTCTGGAGACTTCCTGAACCCTGTTGTCTTCTGGGACTTCTCACCCAGGCTGAAGTCATGCTCTTCTCTCATTTTGCTGCTGCCCGGTAGGAATGGGCTGGTGGAGGTAAAATTAAACAAGACAACCACCTGCCTTCTGCCTACAAGGTGCTGGAGCCAGCTGCTCCTGACTGCAAACGCTGTTGCTCACTGGAGAGATGAACCAACAAAAAGGTTCTTTAGCACATTTAACATCAGGGCAAGTCTTTCCAAGCATCATTTAAAACCAAAAGCTTGGTTTGGAAACCACCAGGAACTTTCCTCTCTGGGCTGCGTAGCTCCTCATGCTTCAGAGGAGCAGTTGGTCCTCAGCTGGCTGTTCCAGCCAGACCTCTGGGTTGTCCTGGGCACAGAGGCTCAAGAGGGATCTAGAGGACAGCTTTCCATCCAGAGCATCTGCTTCAGGTGACTTTGGTGCTGGTTCTTCCAGAACCACAAAAGCTTCCTGCAACACCCTCAGATGTATCTTGGGGTGGACAAACAGCTTTCCTATGGTAAGCCGTCACCAAGAAGGAGAAGAACTGAGAGGAGGTGTCTGTGTTGAAGGTCTGGAGGAGCTGTGAGATGCTTTGTAGGGCAGTGCCAGGCTGTGCCACAGCACAGAGGGTTTGAGGGACGTAGGCTGGGGCCTGTGGCAACGTGGGGTTTCCATAGGGAGTTTTAAGTGTCTTCTGGCCTAGACCAGTAAAAATTCAGTCTGTATTCCTGCCCCACAGCCACTAGGTGCCAGTCAGGGAGAGAGAACTGGCCGGTGGCAGACAGACAGCTTTGGGGAGGGCTGCTCCCTCGATGTGCTGGTGTGGGGATCCCCTCCTCTGAGGAGGGCTTGCTGAGAGCAGGCTCCAAGCCCCAGAATTGCTCACAGCTTCCCCCGCATCGCCGGGTCCCGTCATCGTGTCCTACAGCTGCCCATGGTGACAAGTACCAGCACCTTGGGTGCAGTGAGGACCTTCATGGTAGGAATCTGTGCAGTCTACTCAGGGCTTCTTCTCATCTCCAGCAACAAAAATGGGATGACTCAGCTCAGATCTTTCACTTTGCACCTTTGTATCATCCATGTGTCTTCTCTGCGTGACTGCGTGGGACACGCAGGGCAGGTCTGAGCCCGGCAAACCCTACTGGTGGTGGGCAGTTGGCTCCCTTTCCGTGCTGCTTTCCAGTTCTGAAGGCCAATTGTGGCTGAGCTACGTGGCTGGGGCTGGAAAGAAGGAGGCGTTTGCCAGGCCAAGAGCACATCTGCTCTGATGACTCGCCTGGGACCGTGTGCCCCAGTGCAGAGGCTGGAGCCATGTCTCTGCAAGGCTCAGGGTGCTGCTGGGAGAGGAGTTTGACTAAGCCATGGCCTACGCTTTCTCTTTAGGGAGCCCCTGCTTTGCAGAGAAAGTGGTTGTCCAGAGGTACAGATGGGGAAGAGCAACCAGAGGGGTTCTTCTGAGCTGCTCTGTCTTCCCTGGGCATGTTCTGGTGCACCTTTCTGCTGTGATGGAGCATCCAATATGGAAGTGGTGGATCCTTTCCCTGTGTGTGCGCTCTGGTTGGTGCCAGGTCCTCCCTGCACCAGCACTGGGTCCTGCAGAGCCAGGGCACCAGAGATATGTCGGAGCCAGTGGTGCCTTGGTTTGGGCCCTGTTGCAGCCACGGTTGCTTTCTCGGGTCACGCAGAGGTGGGAGCCACGTCCACCGAGCCCGCTTGTGGGATCAGTCAAAATCAGAAGTTTCTCTGTGAGAAACTGTGGCTGAAGTCAGCCCTCAGCTGCAGAAACCAGGGCTGTGATCCAGCTGCGAGCGCCGCTGCCCAGCCGTGACGGAGGCTTTGGGTCCCCCATACTCAGGTGGCCATTTGGGGCTGGGGCAGGGCGAGGGGCTCCTGGGACCACATCCTGGCCAGGGGACTGAGCCCAGAGAAGATGGTTGTGGTGATAAGTCTGGGGTTAAACTCAGCCCAGCTTTTCTCTGAGCCTGTGAGATGAAAACCCAGGAGGGATGAGAGCAAACCGGGTGCTTTCCTCC
>JAHREE010148883.1:0-10162 GCA_033628505.1 Tringa tobata | reverse complement strand
GGAGAGAGGAAGTTTCTCTTCCAGTAGCGGAGAACCAGGTTTGGGACCACTTGGCCAAACTGAACATTCATAAGTCCATGGGCCCTGATGGCATGCACCCGCGAGTGCTGAGAGAGCTGGCAGATGTTATCACTGGACTGCTCTCTATCATCTTTGAAAGGTCATGGAGAACAGGAGAGTTGCTTGAAGACTGGAGGAAGGCCAACATCACTCCAGTCTTCAAAAAGGGCAAGAAGGAGGACCCTGGGAACTACAGACCAGTTAGTCTCACCTTCATCCCTGGAAAGGTAATGGAGAGACTCATTCTAGATGTCATCTCCAAACAAGTTGAAGAGTGGGGGGTTATTGGAAGTGGGCAACATGTGTTTACCAAGGGTAAATCATGTTTGACCAATCTGAAAGCTTTCTATGATGCTATAACTGGTTGGTTGGATGAAGGGAGGGCAGCAGATGTCATCTACCTTGACTTCAGCAAGGCTTTTGACACTGTCTCCCATAACATCCTCATTGGGAAACTAAGGAAGTGTGGGCTGGATGAGGGGACAGTGAGGTGGATTGAGTCCTGGCTGTGTGACAGAACCCAAAGGGTAATGATTAATGGAGCAGGTTCAAGCTGGAGGCCTGTAACCAGTGGTGTCCCCCAGGGGTCAATACTTGGTCCAGTCCAGTTCAACATATTCATCAGTGACCTGGACAAGGGGACAGAGTGTATCCTCAGCAAGTTTGCTGATGATACCAAACTGGGAGGGGTGGCTGACACCCCAGAGGGCCATGCTGCCATCCAGTGAGACCTGGACAGGCTGGAGAGCTGGGCAAGGAAGAACCTCATGAGGTTCAACAGGGAAAAGTGTAGGGTCCTGCACCTGGGGAAGAAGAATGTCAGGCACCAATACAGGGTAGGCATGGATCTGCTGGGGACAAGTTCCAAAGAGAAAGAAAGATCTGGGCGTCCTGGTAGACAGCAAAATGACAACGAGCAAGCAGTGTGCACTTGCGGACAGGAGAGCCAACAGAATCCTGGGCTGCATAGGGAAGAGCGTGGCTAGTAGGTCGAGGGAAGTCCTTCTCCCCCTCTACTCTGCACTGGTGAGGCCAAAACTGGAACACTGCATCCAGTTCTGGGCTCCCCAATTCAAGAGGGACAGGGAGCTACTAGAAAGAGTCCAGCGAAGGGCAACGAAGATGATTCAAGGATTGGAGCATGTCCCTTATGAAGAAAGACTGAGAGAACTGGGGCTCTTTAGCCTGGAGAAGAGAAGGCTGAGGGGAGACCTTATTAATGCCTATAAGTATCTACAGGGTAGGCTGAAGGAGGAGGGAGCCAGACTCTTTTCAGTGGTTGCCAGTGAGAGGACGAGGGGTAACGGGCACAAGTTGGAACATAGGAGGTTCCACTCAAATATGAGAAAAAAATTCTTCACAGTGAGGGTGACAGAGCCCTGGAACAGGCTGCCCAGGGAGGTTGTGGAGTCCTCTTCTTTGGAGATTTTCAACACCTGCCTGGATGCCGTCCTGAGTAACATGTTCTAGCTCTGGGCAATCCTGCTTCAGCAGGGGAGTTGGACTAGATGATCACTATGGTCCCTTCCAACTCTAAAAATTCAGTGAAAATTCAGTGAAAACTTTTTGCTGTTACTGTCCCAGAGAACTGACTAAAAATGATGCTCTGATTACTAAGATCACACACTAGCAAAAAGATACTGACTGTGTCTCAAAACAGTGATAACCTAATGAAATGGAAGACGATACAAATCTTGAATAGCCACTTCACTGTAGTTCTTAAAAAATCACAGAAAATAAGTCTTTCCCAACTGTGATTTCAGAAAAACAGCCCCATATTGTTTACTAAAACCTCTTCTACTTGAGGGAAAAAAAAAAAAAAAGGAAAAAAAAAAGAAAAGATGGTTCTAACAGCTTTTAGAAAAATTTCCATCAGACTCCCTTCAGGAGAAGGGCATTTGAAAATCCACTTCTGCTTGTGAATGATGAGATTTCTTCTGGAGGCTTAAACATGGTATAAAGATGGTGATACAGTAATAGGCCCAGGAAGAAAACTAAGTTGATCTACATAGGGTTGGATCTGTATGCAGATGAGAATGAAATCCCACAACAAACCACACTATCAAAATATTTCCTTCTGCAATCATCAACTCTAACTGAAGTATAAAATTATTGTGCTGTTGGTGGACACATATATATGAATCTTTTGGGAGCAAAATTCAATAGAACAACTACTTTTCTGCTTCTGCATTCTAATGTTTCTTCTTAAAATATAAGAATAATTTGTCTTGTACAGCCAAGATATTGAACATAACAATGTTTGCTTTTTGGAAGTGAAACAAATAGAAACTCTACAACAGTTTTTACCCTTCCTGTCTTAGAAAATCTGGTATTTAAATACCAAAAACATGGAAAGGAAAACTGAAAGTTTAATCTAACATCTCAATTTAAGTACCTAAAAATCTTTAGAAGAAAGCTTACAGTTCAAGGCAATTGTTCCTGTGGTGGATATTTTTATGTAATCCATTAATTACTTATGGAGGGAAGGATTTGTATGCATTTATTTTTCCTTTTGTCTATAGCCCTGTATGGTTCTTATGTGGAAATTAAAAAAACCCCAAAATACTAGTGAAAAAGATAACCAGGTGTACAAAGCTCCATTACAGTTAAGAATAAAGTGTTTGACCTAAATTTTTAGGTATCTCTATTTTTCCAAATAACCCACATAAAAAAATAAACTTCTGCAAATGCTGGATAAATCAACTGTTTCAACACCATTACTATCAAACACCTAATCTAGAGAACATAAAAATATGGCCTATATTGAAAATTAACTGCTCAGTAGAGAACTATCTTACATTCAGATCTGCTCTCCAGGATCATGCCAACCAAATCAAAAACACATAAGGACTTAACGTATATTACTATAAAATCAAATTAGCATAAAGACAGATGACTATTAAAAATGTGGTTCAGACTTCACTTTTGTGCAGTGCAACAGCTGTAGATTTCAGAGCATAATGTAATAGAATTTAGCAGCCGTTCAGTCAAATAATTAAAACCATGTATTAATACAGTAGTGCCAAAAGAAAGTAGTAGTATTTCCATCCAATGTACTTATTCAACATAATCACTTATAGCTAAAATTTTTCAGGTTATTTTTTTCATAGATAAATTAAGGCATAGAGCCTTCAGCGCCTGGAATTTCCAGTTTTGAACTTCCTGTCCATGCACTATCAAGGACTATTGGAAGAAAGTCCTGCCTTCCAAACAGCCTTCCAAACAGCCTTCCAAACAGCCAATCAACCTCGTATTTAAGAGATCTAAGACCTCACATAGACACATGTGCATTCCTCTCAATAACTGTAGTGAAGAAAGGACAATGAAAGCATATTTCAGCAGCACCATCTCAACTAATTATTTTTCTTTCTCCTCAAGATTCTCCAGAACACCAAATACAACTTTGTCCTCCTTTTTAAAGTTTTTTTTTTTGTTTGTTTCCAGAGGAAAACAACTGTCTGAAAACTGTCCAGCCATTAACTATGAAAATTTTAATCATTATCTCTTTTTATTATCACAACAGAGCATGTTGACATTAATCATCCAAATACCAAATTAACATTTTTCATGTATTTGAAAGTAATGGAGGAAAACTAATTCAGTTAAACTACAGAGTATAATCTTGACACAATTTATATAACTGCTATAAATATCAGAAATGCTTAACAAACTCTCATGTCTGTCCAGTGCTTAATTCAAGTCTGCAGCTTGGCAGAGTAATTCATTTTTATGTGATTAAAAAAAACCTAAATGCCCATTCCAGCAACATTTCTTTTCTGTACATTTTAAAGCGGACTTCAAGACACTTTTTCAAATGTGCTATACACTGAAAGATGTCAGAATCATGATGTGACTCATATTACATCCTACAACAATTTCCAAGGCAACACTTAAAGGTTAGTAGTAGAATCAGTTCTCTTTTTTCAAAACAATTTCAGTTTTGTTGAGTAGCTGTGCACTGGAAAAAAAACATCACTTTGGATACCTGACATGTCTCTAAACTGAAGTGCTTGATTTACCTGCCACTGTTTCATGAGCTCCCGAACCATTTTGGCATCCTCTAGTATCTTTTCTTTGTGTGTAGCATCCTGCAGGACATTCGCAGTTGTTTCAGCTTCTGTAAGCCAAGCAAGGAACTTTTCAAGATCCAGGTAGAATTGCTGCAACATTCTTAGGGCTGATTCCAGTGCAGCTTCGCGCTCACAAACCCTGTATAAGTACAAATAGTCAAATGCAGCACTTTTAGGAAGAAAACAAATCTTAATTATTAAATCAAAATATAACAAAGACACACCATGTATTTTTCATGTACCAATCAAGGTAACTTTGTGGATACGTTAGCTACCGAACTTGCACTGTTTTTCTGGCAGGTAGGGTTCCTTTTTTATCTTTTCTCCTGAGAAGTAGTAACTAGAATTCATCTAGTAGAAAATGAAGCAAATTCCTTTGAACGTACTGTGCCTGAAACATGCATAATTAAAAAAAGTAAAATAACCAAAAATAATTCCCTGATTTTTTTCAATCAAAGATTGTTTTCTTATTTGTCATTAACACTGCAGTGGGAAAACTTGTTTATTTCTAGAAATCATTAAATAGTTCCTGGCCACTGCATGGTATGATGAATTTAATAGTTTTTATGACGTGAAACCTTTGGAGATTGTGTTCAGCACCTAAAACCCTAATAACATTGACATTTGGGGTGGTTTTTTGTGTTTTGTTTTGGTTTTTTTTAATCTGAATGTGATAAATTACAAGATCTCTATCAGTTACATGATAAAATAAATTTTTAAATTCAAAGGCTATCTTATCCTTGAGGAAGATCTAAGTCATAGATTGGGAAAGAACACTAAAGGCTCCAGCAATTCTGGTGCTGAAAAAATATTAAAGTATATCTGTTCTATCAGCATTCATGTGCAATGTAGGTATCACATGTACTATTTTTTTAATTGAATTTTACCTAAATAGGGATTTAGAAATGTGAATATGACATACTGATCATTAACACAAGTCTGACCAGGCTACCTAGTTATGGTATCACATGCATATTTGTTTAACATCAACACGATAACTGAGTAATTCTTTAAACTCAGAAAACATAAAGTCATTTGATAATTTATGTTACTTCAAGGGGAATTAATGCAATTTCATGCATACCTATGTTTAGTCTACGAATCTGTGGTCATCTCGATATTTCTAGACAGATTTCCTGTCTAGTTTTATAGTTCTTTAGACAGATATTAAGATACTACATTTTAGCAGATATAATTTCTCAAGTCGTAATTTATTGTAACTTTACCAGAGGAAGCCATGAAAAAAGTGCTAATCTCTATTTCAAATCCTGTTTCCTGTCATGAAGAGGTTGTGCTCCTCGATAAGTATTATCATCCTAAAACCTGGTTCGCCAGTTGAAGTAAGAAAAGAAAGAAAAAACTTCACACAAGTTTTGCCAAGTGGCACTGACTTGGCATGTTTTTCGACACTCATATAAGTAAATTGCAGCAGAGGACAGTAAGAACAGGAAATTAAGTCAGAGTACAGATGACGACAACCATTTCAGAAAAATAAATAAATAAATTCTCCCCAAGAGTCAAATCTCACAATAGCTACCATATTTCTATCATGTTTTTAATCCTTTAACATCTTATTTGTTTTTCCCAACCACTTTGTGAAAAAAGCAATTTATTCTTGGATCTTTTTTTTTTTTCAAAAACTGAGAAAGCTATTGAATGCCTCCCTTAAGTTATTTGTGTATATTTAACTTTTTGCATGGTATCCTGAGAAGTAGGACCCAAAGCTATATTCATCCACTTGTGTAAATACCTAGTGCATTTTAATCTATAAAAAATAAGAACACAAGCACAGATCTGAAAAATGTGTTCAGAGGGAAAGCTACTAGAACTATTAAGCAAAATCAGAATTTGTGTTTTAGAGAAACTTCCAGACTACATGAACAAATATAGTATTTTATTGATCTGAGTAAAGAATGTAGTTCTAGTTATGAACAATTTTCTAGCACTTCTATGATGCACAGAAATCTTAATGGCACATAATTCTTTCAGCCTACAGAAATGTGTTGCTTATCTATATGCAAACTAATACACCCACCAGAAAATATCTAGTACTTTGCATTTTAAATTTTGACACATCTAACATGCAATAAACATTCAACTACATTGACAGCTCTGCAGCATATCAACAAGATTCACTCTATTTGGCTTTCTAATTACTTCAAAATTATGAGGTTAGAGTAGATAAAAGAAGGTCTAAAAATGAAGAATAAAACTGAGTATCAAATCCAGCCTGTGCTAAGATAAATTGCACAAAATTATAGGGGAGACAAAAATACGTATATTGAAGAAGTAAGTATTGCACAAAAACAAAATAAAGATGCCTTCTTTTTATTCTGTAACATCCAAATATGTTTAACTCCATAGTGAGTACAAGCTGTAAGAAAAGAACATGAAGTAAGCAGAAATATGCTTGAGTGTAAACGGAAAACTGCACAGTAGAAACACTACAAAATACTGCTGAAATACTAAAAGATAATCATAACAAAAATATTTTTAATGGAATGATTCAGTTTTTCTCTGTTCTATTATGATATAAAAATAAGCACCCAGTGGCATCACCAAAAGCTTCTTATTCATGGGGGAAACACTAAAGATGGGATTCATTTCATTTTCATCTAGACAGCAACCACAATCTGTCTGCAAAACATGGAGACATGCATTTCTGAAATTTAATTCCTCCTGCCTTGTCTATACACGTGTTGAACCAGATTCAAGGTCAATCTTTTTCTCTTGACTAAAGTGGTTAGTAACCTAAAGTTTACACAGTTTTCATTTTACAAATTTACACAACTAAAGGTAAGATGGTCCCCAGTCTAGTCTGGGCACTGATGCCACTGAGTGGCATCAGTGACAGTGGACAGACCAACTCTAGTTCTCCTATGAGCTTTGTTGCAGGACAGAAATTGTGGTACACTCTTAAGAATGTGTTAGCTGAAAGCTTCAAGTTGAGGGAAAATGGAGGCATATCAGAGGAAGTGAGTCACACAATGTGTATGAACGTGAACATTTATATTCATAGGAAGAAGTTTTTAAGGTTTAAAAAAAAAATCATGAAAAAAAGAAAAAAATACCAGCCTCTGCTACAAGAATTTGCTGTGATCCTGAGAACTTTTCAAGCTAATATTTTTTAAACATAGCTATTTACAAATGTTTGGGAAGATAAGCAGGGCAAAATAAAGTTATCTGAAATCTGCGTGATCTTAGTGTTTATATGCAAGGTAATGTATTATTAACTAAAACTCAGGGTTTATATCATAATATACACACAAAAGAAATACACACAACAAAATACATAAAACTGAACATCTTGTAACAGAGTCTAACAAGAAGAGAAGGTGCTGAGATATGGGAATCATAGTGTCATTAAACGTACTGCAAGAGTTCTTCATTCAACTAGCCCCATTCCCATACAACACAAGGAATACAATGTTAGGAGAGGCTCCATGAGTGTGAATCACAGATTTTTCTTCAGTTGTAATATTTGCTATATAATTTGGAATGAATCATTCACATTTGCTGAGTACCTGTTTGTCTATTTGAAATTGTAACATAGCGAGGGTCCGTGTATAAATAACACTTTGAGATGGTCAGATAACAGGAAACATAGGAAGTGCAGAACATTATACCAAGGTACACTACACTCTATTAATACGTAAGGAAATACATTGAAGAGTGAGCACAGATTATAGTCATAATGGACAAAATAACAAATTTATGTTCCACAGGTATTTCTTTAAGGGCAATAACAGTGGAGAAATTCTGCATCATTCAATGTTCAATAGATCACTAAATCACACTTCCACCTGCAGACTGTGGTAATCTAATGTTATCACGCTGAGATGTAAAATAAAATAACTCAGACTACTGGCTGACAAAGTATCAGTAAATGATTTTACTTCTATAGTTCCTGTGGTTATCTCTATAAAACTGTATTTTCTCCTTTCTGCCATTACAATTCCATGCAATTAAAAAAAAAAAAAAAAGATACTTAAATTTCCCTTTTCTGGAGTCAACTATCACAGAGAATTTGAACTGCGTGCATGTTCCTACTAATGCTGGCAGCAGTTTGCACTTTTTCATGAGGATCACATCCCTTCTGCCAGTGTGACAAAGGAACAATTGCAAAGCTTTATTGGAACATTTAATTTTTACTACTAAATAAATGTCAGGTCTTACTGATAACTCTTCTTCAGCTGCTTTAACTTGGACTAATAAAGAACCTATCAAAAGCAGAATAATTTAACCTCAGATAAAGCGGGAACATAAGGAGATGTCACAGATGAACAGCAAATTAAATTCCTAAAATGAACTTTAAATTCTTAAAATTACTATTATTGATAGAATTTTGAAATGCAAATTCAAAATAAATCATACTAATTGGTTTTGGGAATGCTGCTTAGGGGAACTTTCTTCCAGAATCTAGGGACTATATTCTATAGTGCCTGTTAAAATTATTAATACATGCAAGTAAGTGATTAATCTGCAGATTAATTCTGGAATGGCTGATACACATTAAATATGGAAAACTCTATCGAGACAGCATTTTAAGCACCGCTTTCATGTGGTTTTCTGGATCTCAACCTGCTTGACATCTCACTCAGGGATATATAGTATTCTTCCAGTAACCCTTTTGCTTAAATATTCCTTTTAATTCAACTATCCTGATAGAGGTTACTAGCATTTCTCTCATGTAGAGCTCTGGGATGTGTACGTGGATCTGAGTTTTTTGAGTCATCTTTATACATACATGCTTATGTCCTACTATCACTATTTGCCTGGCTTGTTGGAAAGCATTCTTTACCCAGTTACTCCTAAAGTAATGGAGATTGCTCACCTGTGTGCAACTCTACCTCTGAAATTTCTTCTACCTTGCAAATGATGAGAAAGCCTCAAAGTGCAACTAGATACAGAGCTACAATATCGGCATCTGAATCACTCCAGAGGTCAGAGTTCAGGTCTAGCTTATGTTCATCTGCAGACACTTATACTCCCATTATTCTGAGTGAGGAACCAGGGAAGCTTTGGTGCACCAGTACAGAATTTTGTACCTGAAAGAGAGGCTTTCTTATTTTTTCAGTCAGTTTTGTGCTTTAGTTCCTTCCTGTAAGGATTAAGGGATAAACCTGATGAAACAGCTACATCTAAAGAGGCAACAATAACTTTCTACAACTCTTCGCCTGATCTTTATCACTGCTAATATCTCCCTGAAGACAGATGATGTGGAGAACTGAAAGAAGGAAAGATTTCATTTTTGTCTTGGAAAGGTCTTTGAATAAACAAGAAAAAATATGTCTTTTTTGGAGTCCAATGTGAACACATCGGTATTGCCCTGCTGATTCAGGCATATGAACAGCGTTCCTGTCAGTGACATGTTTCTTTCTGTATTTCTACGTGCAGTACTTTTCTGCCTTACATTTCTTCTCAGCAATGTGATCTACTGGCTGAAAGCTGACTCTCAGTGCCTTCAGATAAGTCAAAGGGCATCTTTGCCTTGCCTGTACTATCCTTAATGATTACATATGAATAAACAGTGAAATTATTTTAAATTCCAGGTGTAACTGTGCGTAAAGAGACTAAGTGCAACAGCGGCTTCAAAATAAACACACAAAAGCAGTTCTCTGTTGATTCTCTTTGCTTCTGCAGGAAAGAAGAAAAAAAATCCTGAATGTCCCTGTCCTCTGATTTGAACTGAGACTCTGTCTTGATCGTTCACAGCATTGTTTTTTCCATGATTATCACACACAGTTTCCTAAATGATGTCAGTCTCTTCAGACACTGAAGCTAGAACATTCTAAAGCATCTCCTGATCATAGTAATAAGACCATATAATTTATTCTTTGTAAAAAATCTGTTGACACAAAAAGGGGGAAATGCTTCAAAGAGCAGTGATTCACTTGGCTAAGCAAGATACAGTTATTTTTTTTCCTGACCAGTTTTTCTATTGCAAAACTCTGAAAAACCAGAAAATGTGTTTATAGAATCACAGAATCATAGAATTGCCTAGCTTGGAAGTGACCTTTAAGATCATTAAG
>JAHREE010148881.1:0-23645 GCA_033628505.1 Tringa tobata | reverse complement strand
TTTCTGAATGTTTTATTTTCCTTAAAGTTTCTCCATTGATTGTCAACGCGTGTATGAAAGGTTTTGTTGCTTTTTTTTCTCCAAGAAATATTATGATCCAGTGATGTAAAGGCTTATGCAGATAACGCTGTAATTGGGTTTGAAGGTTGTCTGGACCCGCCTTGTCATCAAGCAATGCTTACCCAGTTTCTCTTCCTTAAACTGAATTTTAATGTTACTTTGATGTCAGATCCTGATTCTTCTCAGGGTTTCTGTTTCGGTACTCCTCGAATTTTTCCAAGGAAAAAAAATCACTTTTTTAAAGCCAGTAAAAATATTTCTGTCTTCTGCCTTTTAAAGCTGTAATGAAATGTTTAACTTAGCCACCCTATATTCATGCTTATTCCAGTTTATTATCTAATGTTCCTGAATGTTATATGGACACTGCAGCTCTCTTTAGATCAGCGTATGCAGGGCAAGCGACTGATATAAATATTGAAGTATTAAAAACAATCTCCCAGTTAGAAAAATGAATAATACAGGTGATTCTGTTGCACTGGTGCCTCAAAAAACATTACTTTTAAAGAGTACAAATTAATTGACCTTGTTAACATAATGCTTCGAACAGCCCACCATCTAAATGAAAAAACTGAGATGAAACAGTGTGTGGCATCTCATGGTACAACAGCGCTGATCACTTCTGTTTCGGGCTGGTAATGACTCTTGACTAGAATCCCTTTGCTTCCTCTTGGTATAGAACTAATTGGAACCAAATTGGCTTCAATCTTATTTTGCCATTTCAATTTGCAAATAAAATGAAGTGTAAGAGAGAAAAAAGGGTTTGAAGGTGACAGTATTTAAAAATTGCTTAAAACCCTACCTTAAAATTGCTCTCATCTCTTTAGGGTCTGAGGGTTTTTGGGTGGGAGGATGATGGGTTATTAACTTTCAATAAACCATAAATGATTTCCCAAATTATTAACTCCTTTAAAATACTAGTGATCATCAGTTATGAAAAATTTTAGCAGTAGATGTAAGAAAAGCTAGAAATTGAAATCTAGAATTGAGACTTAAGTGAAAACCATGAAATTAATAGAATACTGTGCAATACTTTAAAAAGGAAAATATATATTACTTTACATCAACCTGCAAATCAAACTTAACCTATGGCTGCAAGCACTAGTCTAAATACATTTTAATTTTCCTGCTGTTGTGTCATTTCAGGGTAGAGTTATGTGTATCTTCGTCTTAATGTGGCTGGATCAATACTAAAGGTCTCTGCTACTTCAGAATTCTGGGAGTGTAATGTTGATTTTGGGAATAATCACAAAATGTCTGAGCAGCTCCTCCTTTCCTCTCCCCCTCAAATTGCTTGTACGTGGTCTAAAGATAATTCAGGTTCCACAAAAGATTTTGGTTTTCATTTGAAAGGGGCAAAGAGGTGTTCTTGGTATTTTCCTCTGACAGGAAATATCTAGATATCAAAGAGAGTGGAGCATTTGAGCCTTTTTAAATTATTCAGGACTGCCATATATTTTACATGAGAAGATATTCTTGTGTATCTTGATTAAGCATAGGAAACTGGTCTAATATAGTATGCATCAATTTGTAGAACTTCAGATCTTAAAAAAGGAATGTGGTGTGTATATATATATGATACTATATATAAACATTTATATACGGTATAAGTTAATGTAACATTTACTTATACGAAGGTATTACTGGGAGGGGAAAGACTGGAAACCCTTTGTTTCTATGATTACAGCTGAATTTTCTAGTACCATAAATATCACCTAGGCTATGTGAAGACAGTTACCTGCTGCCAAAATGAAAAACTATCAGGAAAAATAACTGTTGGCTATTTTAATTAAACAAGTTTATGGAAGTATTTTTGTTTAACTTGGCTTCAACTTTGTCCCTGAAGGAAAATTGATTAAGCTAGGCTTTAGGCTTTAGCTGGCTTGTTGAAGAAAATTCATGTGTCTTTAATGTTTAGCAATGAGGTAAAAATGACAATAAATGCTTACTCCTAGAGCCTAAAACCCCGAAATAAAAATATTTAAAATGTGAAAACAGAAATTTAATATAATTAACAGCTTTATGTGTTTGTTGATGACATACAGATGTTCCACATTTTTATATTTTCTAAGCAACAGTTCATTATTTTCGATAGTCACTAAGAGACACCACATCAATGCCCTCACATCCATGCCTCTTTGTTAAATACATGTTTGGAATTTTTGACCTACAACAGGAATTACTGTGAGGAAAAATCAGATTACTCATCAAAATTCAGCATAAGCATATATTCTTTTTTCCTTGAGGGGAATTATTATTGAGTAGTTGTTTGATGCACAAAGACCTGGTATTTATTTTTGTCTTCTGAAAAAATCATTGAGCTGTTCCTTTAGAAACTGGCAATGTTAAAAAGGTACACATGTAAAAATAAGCTTTTTCACGTTGTACTTCTGTAATAGATGTGGAATCCTGTGGCCACAAGTTTTAGCCTCTCCACCTCCCCCAGAGTGTAGCTGAAGTATCATTATCTGGTAGGCTTTCTAAAATGTGGCTGTTATTACCACTCATCATGGGTACACTCTAATGTCTATATTCAGAATAAAACAGAAGAAAATAGGCAGCATCCCACTGCTATGTAAAAGAAGGGTTTCATTATGAAACATTCTCAAATCACCAAGTTAAACTTAGCGTCTTTGGATTTCACCAATGTCAGAAATTTAATCCTACCAACAGAGTGGAAAATAGAATCGATTTGCATCTAAAAATATTCAGAGTAACCTGATTTACAAAGCAATCATACTCGTGTAAATATACCTTTAAATGCATGTGCTCATGCTTATATACATTTAAGCAGCTGCTACCCTATTTCTAGCATAAACAGTAAAATAAATAGTCTTTAAATAACCTAAATATTTGGCCGGTAAACCATGACTGACCATGGAAAGCACAGGTTTCTGTCTTCATCTGTTTATGGCGATACCACAAAGAGAGTGTTGTTCCAGCTGGGCTGCCCGACTTTGTCACCTCGTTGTGAAGCACAGGATAAAGCCCCTGGAAATGGTGGCACTGTGTGTGTGAAAACCATCCCTCGCCTCACATTTTTGCTTTCCCAGGTAGAGCATTTTCTGTACAAGGCCAAGTTAAATGACCCGAAGCAACTGCAAGCATTAATCTTTAGCAAAGTTATTTCTTGTGAAAATTTCGTTGCTTTACTCTAAAAGATGTAATTTGCTTTCATAGACTGTGGTCCTTTGGTGATGCGTGGGTGTCTCTGTGTATATTTTTAGAAGAAATACATTACCAGAAGGGTGGTATTTTACTTGTCCAGTTCAGGAAACCAGAAGTCCATGGTCTGGCAGTCAAGGAGATACTACATTATACCAAGAAAGGGCTTTTCTCAGTGTTTTGGCGATACTTTGGACTCCATAGAAATATGAATTGTGTTTTCTTTTCGCTGTACCTTCAGTGGAACAATTCTCCATCTCCTGCTAGGCAAACTCCAGCAAGAAAGCGTGCTGCTTGCCAGTGTTTGTTTCTGTCCACCTTGAATGTTACTTCACCATTCAGAATGTTGATTTTATTGCTTCTGTAGAAAACAATATAAAAACATCTCCCCCACCCAACATAGTCATAGCCAGTACAAATCTGTGCGTAGTCCAAAAGTGCAAAATGTTCTCACTAGGATATGTTGGATGAAATCCTGGCTTCATATAAATTAGTGGGAATTGTGCCACTTCCTTCAGTTGGACCAGGATTTTTCTCAGCATGTGCCATTTAAAGAATACTGAAAAATTCGGAGCAATTTTGGTGGACCAGATGGTTGCGCTTCAACCTCTGATGGTACGAAAATAATTCATTTAACTTTTTGGCTCAAGGCCTGCGTCTTTTCAAACTGGGAAATAATGTTGGAAGTTAAAGCTTGAACTATTATAATAAAATGGGAAAAGTGGACTAATATAGCAACATGGTCATGCTACATTGGAAACTATTACCCCCTTCAGAAAACCATGACAATTCACAGCGTCGGTCAGGTTTTCCTCCCCAGTACCATGTCCCTTGCAGCCAGCAGAGAAAGCAGGTCAGAAGATTGTTTTACAGGGTAACTGGTTTAGCATTTTCAATATCTGTTTTTTCTTAAAAATAAAGTGATGCTAGTTGCTTCACTGCAACGAATATAGAAAGTAATGTTTGGAACTGAAGCAACACGTAAGGGCTTAAGGTCAGTCTTGAGCAATGCTCGGCGCATACCTAAACATTCTTTAAGGCATGTGACAGCTTTTAATTAATTTAGCGTTTCAGTGTTTATTTTTAATTTTATTACCCCAGATGAACTAGTATCTAATCTAATAAAATGCACAAGGGTTGTTGATTTTAAGTGCAATCATCTTGTAAAAACAAGACACGTGTCCAATACTTGTTTCAGAATCTTTGCCAGGTGCCAGGAATTTAACCTTAAGAAGTGACTACGGGGCTGTCGCTGAATCTCTTTTCCCCATGGGTATTAAAAAAAATAAATTGATTAAGCTAATTATTATTTAATTAATATTTAAAACTGTTATGTAGTACTGGAGCACAGAGTGAGTTATGAAGTTGATTTTCAGATGCCCAGGGAAAGCAGAGCCCCTTCCCACCTCGATAGAGATGCGCTACTGAGAGTGCCAGGATGCCAGAATTCCCTTTCTCTTCTAGGCTTGCTTCAGTAAAATGCTTAAAATTAAGATTGGGTAGTTTCTTCCCAAAACTCCACAGACAACTGCAGTAGAAGTCTTTCTATATAGGTTAGATTTCATACCTTTGATGTTGTTTTGTTAAAATTAATGTAAAAATATACTTTCTTTGCGCAAGGACTGACCAGCTTAAAACCAGTGTAAAATGTTCCTTGAACTCTGCTCTCTATGTAAAAACCATCTAGAAACCGAGCTGATAGTGATGTACAGCACTTAATTGGGGCATGCTTAATAAGAAAATCTGTTTAATTGGGCTGTCTTCCAGAGGAACTGTTTAGGCTGAGACTGAATGGAAATGACTGCTGCCTAAATGGAACATTATGAACAAAAAAAATCATCTAAATAAGGGTGCATTTGGCTAGGGACATTGTGTAGCAATAATTAACTGGGTATTTAAATAGATACGAAATGTAGGGTTCTTTTCCTTAAGTACAGAAATAGACAAATAGAGATTATGCCTTCCTGTAGCTCCGTCCTTGAAATTCCTGGGCTTATGTAAAAGGCATCATAACCCAATCATGGCCAGCAGCTAAATGAATCCTAAACATTCTCCATTTCCCCTCTGCTCTCCCGGGCCAGCGTTCATTTGCTCGCAAGGCTGCACCCACAGATGGGTTTGGGCAAGAGACAGTCATTGCATCCCTCTAAATGCCATGCCTTGATCTTGGTTACTACGTCTTAAGCTGCCTTAGAGCTTTCACCCAGTCCTGCTCTGGCACAAGCTCTCCAATTCATTTCGGCAGCAACAAATATAAAATAATAAATAGGTGAGGGAATAAGTATCCCTTTAGCACTGGTGTTGGGCTTCCGTTCAGGTCTGACTCTTTTGATTCAAATCTGACACTTTCAATCTGCATAAATCTGCCTCCTGGGATGCACTTTGTAAACTCACCTATCCTGGTGACAGGTTCCTTTCCAGCTTCTTGAGGTAGTTGTTCCAAACTACGCTGCATTCCCCGTGTCGAACACTGAGCCTCTTCAGCGTATTATGATTTTCTCCAAAGCAACTGAAGTCTCTGAGCAGCAAAACAGATCTGCATATCGTATTTGGGAATGTAACTCTGTGGGCCTCATCCTCATATCAGGACACGGGGATTTGCTGCCTTTCTAATCCTTAACGTTCCACTTCATTCTCGTCCCGTGTGCTGCGGACTTCTAGGAATGAGAGAAGGGTCCCTCTATACGTCGGCTGGCATGAGAGGTTTCTTTAGGCAGGCAAACAAAGCCCGATCTGTGCCGTAGCAGCCTTGGGAAACGCAGCACAGAGGTTCAGTGAAAGAGAAGCTGGGCAGCAAACAGTGATGTGTGTGCTGGTATCGCCCAGAACGTTGCCTGGCTCTGCCACGCTGGACCTGTGATGCCCTCTTAGGTCAAGCCGCAGTAGTGATGAGGTTAAAGACTAGATGGCTTTCCTTGAAGGAAAGATCGATTTGTTGTATGGAATTTTAGCATGATTTTGGGCATTACTATTTACCTTCAAACAAAAAAACCCAGTCTTTCTTGATTTATAGAGTGAAAGAATTCTAATGAAGTAGTGTTAGAAATGTTTGAGTGCTATTACTTGTCCATATAATCTTTACAGCATGTTTTTGGTGCCTATGATGGTGGCCAGGGAGAACCTGTGGCTCTTTGCTACTGACCCCACAGGAAGAAAAGGACGTATGGACCTGGTCTGTGCACCAAGCTGGGGGAAGCAGGTTGAGGATTTAATGCCCTTTTGCTCTTCTGCTATTCAGTAGCCAGATTAGCATGCCCTTGCACTTCCAGGAACCTGAGGCTCTTGGAGGGAGTGGGAAGCAATGAAGAGGAGAACAAGGACTGCCTTGTGTGCCTGCATCCAGGGCTGCGGCCTTTCCAAGTCCTCTCCTTTGGATCTGGTTCCACTCAATAGCATCATGTGGTGAAGGCAGGATACAAAAAGCTGTGCAGGTTAATGTATTTTTCTTGGGCTCGATAAAGAATACAGATTTTTACTTGTATTTTGATGTGATAAATTTACTGTCTCTTTAAATGTTATTGTTTAGAAAGGATGTCTTTCCAAATGTGTCATGGTTTGAAAGGGAATAGTTGGACTTGGTAAATTAAGGGCCTGGGAGAAAGTGCTCTGGCCCGTCACCCAGAGAGAAGGAAAATGGCAACATCTGCTCCTCAGCAGAAGTAAGGGTTGGTCTTTGTGCACCAGTGTCTTTGCAAATAGTGGGGAACTGGCCAGGGCTGATAATTTTAGAAATTAGTTATTGTCTGTGGTGTTAAAAAAAGTTATTGTGCTTAGCCTTATTTTTAATGATAAACTAGTAGCATGAAATCTCCTTGCCCCATAACAGGTAAGGTGTTGTTCAGAGTGTTGGCTCTGCAGACCACGGGGTTGTCCCAGGCACGAAGACACGGCGGTCCAGCCTGCTGCAGGGATTGGGGGAAGTTACGCTGAGTCTGGAGAGATTGCAGCTCGTTAGAGGGAGCAGGCAGGGCCTCTGCTCTTCGTTTCCAGCTGTAATTAACTCACATTTGTGGTAGCTGCTGCAGAGAGGTGGGAGATACGTGGTTAATATTAGTGTTAATGAGAATGGAGGTTGCTGCTGGGAGTCTCAGTCAAACCCCTTTATCAGGGAGTGTAGTAATAGGATGAGGGATAGAGCTTTTAAATGGAAAGAAGGTAGATTTAGATTAGATATTAGGAAGAAATTATTTACTGTGAGGGTGGTGAGACACTGGAACAGGTTGCTCAGGGAACCCTGGAGGCTGGATGGGGCTTTGAGCAACCTGGTCTGGTGGGAGGTGTCCCTGCCCAGGGCAGGGGGTTGGAACTGGATGGTCTTTAAGGTCTCTTTCAACCCAAACCATTCTATAATTCTATGAATACAATAATATAGAAAGTCTTGTAAGAAGTGCAAGGTGTAGGTATCGTAACAACTCTACTGTCTTGAAATTTACATATGAAACAAATTTCATCCGCTTCCAAAAAAATAAGAAAGATGAAGAGGATGGTTTAGTTTTGTAATAACAATTAACATCGTTGTTTATTTGCTTACGTCTTACCTGAAATTTCTATTTCCCAGCCTTCTTTTCTAGCCATGAGAAATGTTAAGAGCTGCTTCGCTTTACGTGTGAAAAACTGTTATATTCTGCTCTGAGCAGTTTCTTCAAATGAACTGGAGACAGAAAGCCCCCAAAACAGAGAACAGGCCATATCCTCTTGACTGACACGTGGGGACCTCAATGACATTGAAGGGCTGAACTCTACAAAGTGAGGAAACAAAAACTAGTTTGTGCCTGTCAACAAATTTTTATAAAGAAAACTGTTAGGTAAAGGTTATTGCCCCCAGTACTAGTCAGTAACATAAAATTAGGATCTGTTTTCTTTCACATGATCTGGAGTCTCTAAATATATCTGTTGGATTTTTATTTTTTAGGAGCACATAGCTGTCAGAGAGTTGTATTTTCCTTCTCCTAACGAATGTGGGTGTATGTGAATATGTAATGCAATTAATTGCCCACAGTGGATGACATTTCTTTTCTTTACGGTGCCGAAATAGAAGTCAATTATCACTCTAAAATAGCTTGACTTTCTAGCCTTCAAACAAACAGGGAAGAATATAGAATTTACACGTGATGCCTATACTTCTGTGAAATTCTTTCCCCTGCATGCATTTGCTGTCTTTCATGTTATTACAGCTAATAACAGAATGTTATAGAGAATGATAGACTGGCTTGATAGAGAGCCCCAGGAGATGGGAAGAGTTTTGTTTCGCCTGAGCAGGTTCTGCAGGAGGTGCTAAGAATCACGTTGCTTAGCCTATTGGGTAACAGAAGAACAGAAAAGCTGCCTGAATAAGTTACTTTGAGGCTTAAAATAAGCATCAGAGTAAGATTAAGCCTTAACGATTCTACAGTGCAATGAGTATGTGCATGCAGAACATGAATTGTTTTAGTGTTAGGCAATTAATGATGAAAGTATAAAGGCAGAGTGGACAACTATGGAAGGGTTTCTCTTGCTGCTGAGGAAGGCATTTCGCTGCCGCTTGCAGAGAAATTTCAGCCTTTTGCCTTATGATAGGATTGGCATCCTGAGCCACCGCTTTGCCTGTCTCGGAGTGTTTGCCAAGAAAATGGCATGTGTTTATTCAATATAGCTGGGATTACTGGTGGTTCCTTTAGGAGGCTGCTCAAATTCCAATCTTTGCTAAAGAATGTCTATACTCTTATTTTCCAATTTGTTTGTTGGGTGGGTTTTTTTTTTTTTCAGTTTTCATCGTTTTCAGTCCTTAACTGGGATGGTACTATGTAGGAGTAATTTGGGTTTCAATATATGTGGCATTTTGGTTTCCTGAGCCTCTGAGTTGTAGTCCACTCCCCTGATGAGCAATTAGGCCATGCATTGCTTTCATGAACTTACCACATTCTGTCTTTAAAACCGGTTGCAAGTTTTTTCCTTCCAGATGTGGGGTTTTCCCCCAGATTCTTGCAGTTTTGTATGCTGGGAGTCTGCGTGTGGGGGGAGTTTTGTGGTTTGCTTTTTTTTCTTCATGGCCATTGGATACATACTGGTTCTCATCCAAGCTGCAACAGGGTAGGTTTAGACTGAACATTAAAAAAGAATTCTTCACAGAAAGAGTGGTCGGGCATTGGAATAGGCTGCCCAGGGAGGGGGTTGAGTCACCATCCCTGGATGTGTTTAAGAGCTGTTTAGATGTGGTGCTGAGGGATATGGTGTAGGGGAGGACTTTGTAGAGTAGGGTAGATGGTTGGACTCGATGATCCCAAGGGTCTCTTCAAACCTAGATGATTCTATGATTCTAAATAATTAGGGTGCTAATATGAGGATTAGGTTTGCTTCCTTTCTTGCTGCATCACCTTTTAAATGCTCAGATACGTGGTGGTTAGTAATCCTTCCCTGCAATTTAAGGATTAGTGGTGTGGCCAGATTGGAGTTTCATAACTGACTCTGGACAGCCGCTAGCCTGGATGCTCTAAGTGGTGCTTGGAGCTGGGATCACGCAGCAGCTAAAGCTCACCTATAGGCAAGTGGCACCACAATTTGCAGACCAAATCCTATGTGTTCTCACGGCGATGTATTTAAGCAGAACATCCTTAGCTACCACAAGATCGCTCTGTTCTCTTCCGAAGCAGAGGCTTGTGCTGCTTGTGTGCTGCCGCCCACCCAGCGAGGAATCTGTTCCTCTGGTGCTTGTTTTTTAACTTCTTTCTCTTTTAAAATATAGCGTCTGCCACTTGTAAAAGTGCCCCGTCAGTGGCTGTTTCAACACTGATTAACAAATAAACCTCTCTCAACTAGGGGGGCCTGCTTAAGAGGAGAAGTGAAGTTTAATCCAAGGTGTTGCTTCATCCCCAGTTTTTGGATCCCAGTGTTTCATTCTTCTGTTGAGCAAATCCCAGGCTCTCAAGACTCTGCAGCTTGGGGTGTTCAGCCTCTGCATGCAATAGGTGTAGCTGAATAGCTGAAAATTTCCTGGAGTTCATTTATTTGGACAGTAGAAATGCTTAAGAATCCTATTTAGAATCCCAACATTAAATGAAAATGCATTATTCTTTTAAAGGGTTCTTCATTGTGCCAGACATAGGTTCAGCTTCGTTTGCTCAGAGACTTTGCACATATCACAGGGAATGTGCAAAATCTATTTGTTCAAAAGGACAAAGGAGAATGGAATTTGGTGGATGAAAAACAAACAGATCTCCTGCGTAACCACGTCTCTGCTTGAAAAGTTACTTAGGTGTTTTTCTGAATTTTAATGTAGAGTTCCCCTACTGCTGTTTGCCCAACTGTGGTATAGCAAGCTCTCAGACTTTGAGAACTTGGGTAGCCCAGAAAAGGCTGACTTATTTTTTCTCAACAACCTGCTAAGTCGCTTTCTGTAGATAAACACAGATCTGTCATGGCAGAGTCACATGCTGTTATACTAAGAAATACTATTGAAATATTTTTAAAAAGAATTTTAGAAAATGACAGAGCTGCTATGGAGTATTTTAAGGCACTGTTATTGAATGCCAAATAACATGTCTTTGTGTCCAGCAGGCTGTGATGAGAGATGTCATCAGGACTGTTTGGGACGTTTTGCTTTTCAAATTATTTGTGCAGGGAAAAAATTGGTAATACTGTCAAACAACAACGGTTTTGTTGAGAAGTCTGAAATGCTGACGTAGACATAAAAACGCTCTGCACTTCACTGGCTTGTGAGCAAAGCAGCTCAGTGCTGCTAAACATGCTTTACATTCCTTTACTTGCTGTCGACAACTTCCTTTGGCCACAGGCGCCATCAGAAAACTGTTGCTCAGGGATCTCTGTTTGGGAACGCTGTTCTATCTTCAAAAAGGTGATAGCAATAAGATGAGGATATGTACGTGAGTGCAGACGTTTACTAGGGCTTGGTAGGGAAGCAGTATAACGTATAAAAAAAGTTATGACATCTAAAATGTGTTATTCTTCTTACCCTTGGAAGCGGCTGGTGTGCTACTTTTCAAATTTAACCTGTAAACCAAATTAGTGGCTTACCAAATAGCAGAAATCCTGGTCATCATTCTAAGATGTGGAGGTCTGAATATAAAGTTTCTTCTGATGTCTTTTGGGCAAACAGTTAAGAACTTGTTCAGTATTTTGAAAAGACCTTCATATTTTGAAATTTTATTTTCCTGATCTTCAAATTGCCTCTTTCTGGTTACTAGCTACCAGGGTAGTTAAAGTCCTCTTTGACAGTAACAGATCTTTTGCATTTCTTTTTCTAACATCAAACTGTATGTAGGCAGTTGGAAAATACTGGGTAGAACTATTGGGAAATACGTTTTTGTTCCCTTCCCCCTCCACAATTAATGGCAATACTGCAGCGAGACGAGGCTTTAGCTGCATGGTTTTACAGCCTAGAGAAGTAGATGCTATTCTTTTTTCTTACAACTGGCAAACTTTGTAGCATGGATGTAGTGCAAAATGCAACACCTAAGTGAAAAATGTTTTTTTTTTTTTTTTTTTTTTTTTATGCACTGGAATGGAGACATTAATGGCAGCTGTTCTGGTTGTGTTTGTATAATGCTGTGATAGAATTGCTGCTTGCTGACTCGTAAAAGGGGTTTGATTTCACCTGGGAGGAAGTGCTGGATCTTTAGTGATAGTCAATATAGCAGAAGAAAATACAGATGCCTCTAGACATGGTTTATTGCTGAACCGTCTAGGCTTTCTTGCACAAAATAATTATTAATCTATTTATAGCACCAAAGGCATCTAAGGTGACATTCTAGTACCGTTTTAATATTTAATGTTAAAGGGCCAAAGGTTTGTCGGTCTAATTCTGTCTTAATAACAGATCCTTCAGACACCAGAGGGTGTCTGGAGTGTTAAGAGAGGAGAAATAGCAGGCTGAAGTCCACACCTGTCTGAAGTCCAGCAACTTCACTACAAGGCAGCTCAGCATCTAGCGGAGGCCAGTATCTAGCTTGCAATTATATCGAATTTGTAATTATGTTTGAAGTTATGTGATGATTTAGATATTTTAGACGTTTAGGTAATCTCACCTGAGACAAATTTCCCCAGGTTTTCTGACCTCAAGGGAGTTTTTGGTTAGTACTTAAGTTACCGCAATACATAGCTGAATATTGGGAACTATAAGATCTCTATCCCTGTGCTTTGCTTTTTGCACGGCTCTCCTGCCTTCCTGCCTCTGTCATGATGGACATCCTGGTCCTCCCAGGTCCTTGATACCCTGCCCTTAGTGTCCAGCATCTCAAACTAGCTACCTTATACCTGGGCGATGGACCAAACCCCTCATCCAGCACAAGAGCTCAGAGGTGCGTGAGCTCACTCTCTGTTCTCACACACACACACACCCCTTTCCAGGTGATCTCGTCAGCCTCTTGCAGCAGTTGCTAAGGGCTTTGGGGAGAATTCTTGGCTGTGACCCTCTTAGGAAAAACGTGCCAGTGCCTTGTAGTGTCACGAAGCCCCGTTAGCCCTCTGCCAGGCTCCAGGGAAGCTGAAGGCAGCTGAAGGATGCGTCTGACACAGCACACGAGTTGGCTCAGCACAAAGATGTCTCTGTGCCACGTTTCCTGCAGCGTTATCTCAAAGGTGGTGGAATAAAAGCCCCGTTCTTGTCTCAGCTGTGCAAGATCACGTCGGTAACGAAGACAGGAAGACGATTTATTTTAGCTGCAGGAAGAACTGACTTTCTCTAAAGTAAGCTTTAGAGAAACCCACAAATAC
This sequence comes from Tringa tobata, assembly GCA_033628505.1. Lineage (NCBI taxonomy): Eukaryota > Metazoa > Chordata > Aves > Charadriiformes > Scolopacidae > Tringa > Tringa tobata. Next base: position 10,715 of record JAHREE010148881.1, on the reverse strand, counting down.
TATCCTAACCATTTACCTGGTGTCTTTTCCACTTCGGTAATTTCAATTAGAGGGCACGGTAATTTGACAAGTATTCAACACACAATTTAGAAACGGTTTTAAAGGCAGCAACCGCCGAGGGCTGGCTTTATCTGATCCAGCTCCATCCAAAGCCTCTCGGGGAGCGGCACAGCCCACGCTGCGCCGCAGTGAGAAAGGCAGGCTGGAGGCTGCTGTGGAAGCAGATGGTTCAGTGGGCAGCATCTGATTTGTAGGCACCCAGCTCATGTGAGCATGAAGTATTTATCACACTCAGGAGCTGTTCCTGTTTAAATACCCTTACATAGGTATTGTCTTTAAGTGCCGCAGTTCCTATTATGTTGCCGGTAATGAAGATGAATGTGCTCGTGCTAAATCCTTACATTGTGAGTACAATTGGGGATTTCTGCCTGGAGAGCAGTTTCCAGGCACGGCTGTCACGGTATTTAAAACTAATTCAAGATGAGGTGACAGAAGCATCTTGCTACTGGCCTAAATAAGGAACATTGATAATATCTCCTGCCTGCCAAGGTGAGCTTGTAACCTCTGGAGCCGAAGGCAGTGGAAACTCTTGGGAAATGTTTGGTATGAAAAATTTAATTACTCTTACTTAGAACTGAAAGGAAGTCAAAGTTAAAGGAAAATAGTTGAGTGGTAAGCATTTTAGAAACAGTAAATGTTTTAAGAAAGATTTGGCTCAGAAAGCAGAGAAGGGTTCATCTAATATGGGCAGATACAGAAGTTTTTACCTCTTGTGTCTTCTCCCTCTCCTCTCCCTTGACCTTCCCTCCCCACCAGTCTCCAGGATTTAGGTAAAATAGAATATAGACCTAAGTTTGATATTTTTTTCAAGCAAAATGAAAAAAAGTATTTTTGACTATGAAATAAAAACCTATCCTAACTCTTCATTTCAAAATCCAGAGGGATCACTGCAGAACTTAGTTAATATAGCCAAACTATGTCTGAACATCATGTGCAAGTCTCAAACTTGGTTTCTTTTCCTCCTGGAAGTTGGGGATATTCTGGCTGTTTCTGTTGTGACAGGTGTGCAGTTAATTTTGGATAAAATGTCAAGACAAGAAAGTTTCACACAACTTTGCTTCGCCTGGTTGACATTTTCCACCCAACTTGTTCAGTCCTGACTATTATTTTGAAACGTTTTAAATGTTTCAGAAAAAATTGACTTTTTATTTTTTGGGGAATTAAATCAGAGGGGAGAGAAGGGAGTTTCTCCATTTTTAAAATGCTTTAAGTGCTTCACTATGTAAGCTGAAAATTTGGAAAGCTTGCATCCTCTGGAGTCAGGATTTCCAATGTGGTAAGAGGCCTGATGTGGTGGTGTGGCTTTTTTTACTGTCCTTACAAAAAACCTAGCAAGAGGCTCTCCAAATCCGGAGAATACAGTTTGTGCACGTTCAGTGAGGATTTACTAGATGGTGCTCATGATATTTGTAAGAGAGAGCATCCAAGGTTGCTTTCTCAAGCCTCTCATGAGATGTGAGTGGAGACGTGCCTGGGCTACACCAGAGCAGAGAGGCCTCAGTAGGACTTTCCCCCACTATTGCTTTATGCTCTGGCCTTCAAGCATGCGTCCTACACCTTCCAGACTTCTTTGCCCCTTTTCTTTTTCAGACTGTAGTCAATATATAAATTATGAACATAGTTGAAAAGTTATTCTCGTGTTAACTAGAAAAAATGAATATTTCTCACCAGAGTGGATGTTGTGTAGTGAGTGATACACAAGTGCCACACTGAATAATGAGGAAAAAATGAACGCTTTTTAAACAAGCTCTTGATGTTAAGGTTCTACTTTAGTCATGTCACTAGAGTATTTATGGTGTGATAAAGCTCTGGATGGTGCTGTTCCTCCACAGAGGTTTTGACTGCCCAGACGCGTGGCTTCTTTCTGCCCTTTTCCAATACCAAACCCACCTCCTCACCTGCACATCGTTATCATGTTTTCTAAACTGTGTCCATGGAAGGGCTCGTTTCTTTGCCTCACTCACCTGCTATGAAATAACAACGCAGTCTCCAATTAGAGAGCTGTTTCATTTGCCTTGTAAGGATTATGGCAACTGGTTTGAGGGGAAGGCAGGAAAGTGTTTTAAAATATTGAATGTTTTTGGTTTCCTCTATGGGCTCCATCCTACCCCATGGCTTGTTGCCATCTCTGCTGGAGATTTTCTACCTGTTTGGTCCTACTCCAGAGGAGGGAGGCATCAAGTCTGCCAGGGTCGAAGTGGGCAGCTGGTGAGGAGAAGAGAATGGACCCACTGGAGGCAAAAAAAGAAGACTGAACAATTACCATTTTAAAAAACAGGTAATAATTGCCCTATATTGTAACAACCTAGGTTTAGGAGTCACAACGATTTACTCTTGTATTACTGATCTTGTTCAGTTATATTATTGCACTCTAAAAGGCATCTGTAATTCATATTTTAGCAAGATAAAACAATCAGAACTGTCTAATAAGACTAGCCTTAGCAAAGAGAAGTAATTTCTTGGTAGTTTGCTGACATTTGAGATTTGTTCAGAGCTTCATGGATTTACAGTTCTAAATTCTGCTTGCCTGTAGGATCCAAATTGCTGCTTCCGAATTAAAATTCTATGCGAAATTACAGTAATTTGGCAAGAAGGGATTTATCACAGCCTGTTATTGTTGAATAGAGGTGATAACACCTCCTTCGCAGTTTCACACGTTCCCTTTGTTTTTGTGGTGAACTTTCCAAAATTAGGTGGCTAATTCTGACAAGGAGACGAAGCTTTTCTGGCACAAGGAACTGGACCTAAAATAATCTGGCTGCAGCTAAATTCTTCAGAAAGATGAAGGTTATATTTTGAGAGCACTTGACTGCTTCCTTAATGCATTTGATTGGTGTAATCCCCTGGGACAAGTCTCCAGGGGCAAGGAGGTTTTCTAATGCACTTCTTCAAAGTTCTATCTCCATTAGTAGCTTCATGCCAAGATATTCCATAGAACCAGGAGGGCACAATTTAGAAATTAAAGATGCCTAAGGGAGTAACTTCTCATTCAGTTAAAAGGTACAGCTCTGTACCTTGGAAGTGTGAACACGGTGATGCTTTCTCTAACAATTTCAGAAAGCATTTGAGTGATTTTTTTTTTTTTTTAGGTGTTTTTTTTTTTTTAACCAACAGAAGGCTAAAACTGAGCAGTCATCCTATTAAGGCATAAACACATGTTTTCATGTATTAGCTCCAAATCAGACTACTGCAATGGACTGGCTCAACCCAGCCACTGCCTGAACTCTGTCAGTACATTAACACCAATGCCTGCACCTCTGCCTTTCTTCCTCCTCTCTTTTGATTCAGGTCAAGGTATTGGTGAAAAGTCTTAAAGCCTTGTAAGTCGTGTATCGACCCTGTGCATATCAGAGGGGATTTTTTTTTGTCCCATTATAATTAGCAAACAAGTCTGAAAGTCTACCTCTTGAGTCCCAGGTCTCAGTGCTGGGGGACAGAGGTTGGGATTTGTCACTTGAGGATGTGACTGTCTGTAGAACTTGCGCCGTATCACCTTTTTTTTTTTCCAATCAGAAGTCTTAACATGCTCTAAATTCAACATACGTTTGCTGGATTTAACCTTTGTATTCTATCAACAAACCCCCATTTTCACAGGTAACTTAAACCATGGCAGGCTCGTTCTCTGTGAGGAAATTAACACCTTAATCAAGCACTAAAGGTGAATTTAGAGCTGTGTGGTCAGTGATGATTGGTTTTGACTAAAATGAAAATTTTGATCTCTGGAGGAAGTAACTTCACTCATAAAATCAGCACAGAATCTTTCTTAGTGGACGCCTGTAAGAAGTTTTGCCTTTGTGATATAATTGAGAAACCTCTTGTTGTCCTGATAAAAATACAATTAAGTGAAATAACCTCCTTTCTAGAAAAAAAAAATAATCTATTATTTTAGTAGTATGAAACAGAGCTCTATAGGAATGTATTAAGCCTCTGTATGAGTTATCCTAAGATCTGTTAAATCTAAGAGAGTTTGGCACCCTCTCGAATTACTTATTTTCTAGAAGAGTACCTATTAAACTGCAAGAAATCTGCAGGGAATACACTGGCACTTACCCGGCAGAATTGCATCTCAATATTTTTGGTACTCTAATTTATTCAGTCAGTGTGACATGATTTGTTGGTTTTGTTCAGATCTTGGAAGACAAGTGTTGGCATATCATCGCTTTACAGCGTGGAGTCAGCACTCCTTGCAAGAGGCTACAGAAGGAAGGAAGGTTATAGAAGAACTGTGAAACGAAGTGATATAATAAGCAAAGTCCCAGATGTCTTAAGTGCAGGGTGGATCCTGCTGCCACTACCTGTGTCACGTCCATTTTTGTGAAAAAAGGGCTTTCAGCCTTCTAGATCTGTCATGTTTTATATCCACTAATTGCAGATATTGACATCATTGACTGAACAGCAAGTCCCTAATAATATGGGGCATAAAATATGACAGGGAACAATGGTAAAAGATTAGTACTGGCATGTTAGGTAGAAGGAAGCGTGATGATTTTGGTCAGACCAAGCAAGCAGTGTGCCTTTCCTGCCTGTGACTACCCACTGGCTCCATTTAAATCAAACCATGGATGTCTTACTGCAATTTTACACAATGTAACAAAATTTAATGCAATGTAGTTTGACTCCAAAGAAAATTTGTGCAGTAGATTAGGATGGATGCAATTCCATAATGTTTAATTTCAGGCTGTAGCATTTGCCAATAGGAATATACAGAGATTCTTATGTAAACTAAGAATTTTACTTTTTTTTTCCTACTGTGTCAAACAATATTATCGGGTTTAGCATGCAGTAAGCTGTGGACAAATTCTTAGGCTTTTACTTCCAAGTGGAAACCAGCCAAACTGATGGTTGGGGAAAGCCATATTTTTTTTTCATTTGTCAGCATATATTTTCTTTTAACTATCTGTGTTGCTATTGAAACTTAGGAGTTCTCAGATATGTAAATATATTTTTTTAATTTCAAACAAAGGAACTTTTCTCTCTCTCAAGCTGTCTTTTAGTAACATTTTGAGCATTTTCCAACATTCATTCTTTTCAGTGTAAGGAATAATTTTTTTAAGGGCAGATGGATTTCTCAAAGATTCAAAGTTGTATTTGGTTTCAGCACTGCATGCTAGACTGGTTATTTAGGCTCACTGAACCTAAACCAAAGATGGAACAAGCTGGAAACATTCACTCCATGCTTTCATGTAAAAATTTTGGGAATTCTATTCTGAGATCCTGGCAGCAATATTCCAGACCAAACTTTCTGGTAGTATTTTTGGTACTTCTTGGAAACTGAAATAGAGTATATAAAAATTGTGTGAAAGCTTCTTAGATGTTTTATTTAAAAATAGGTGTTGAAAAGAACATTCCCAATTTTAGCCAAATGATTCATCTGCTTGCAGTGGGGTGTCAGTGCTGGTACTCTATTTTCTCACCTGCTTTTGTTTCTTAGCAGACGCCCCATGTTTCCTGTTGTTAGTATATACATGTATCTTCTGTAGGTCACGTCCAGGTCTCCTTAGTTTCTTCCTTCCTGCTCATGTCTTTGAACAGCTCCTCTAACTTTTCATTTCCTATAGAGTTCTCTTAAATCTAAGTGCTTACATCAGCTCAGTTTCTTAATTCCTGGTAGCATAGTGAGCATTCGGTTATTCCGGCACCACTGAGAAATTATTTATTTACCATTGGGCAATATACTGAAATACTGAAGAAAGATAATGTAGGAAGTTATTGCAACAATTTTTATTTTTTGATGTGACAACATACCAGTATCACAAATACCAAACTGTTGAACTGTTTCTAAACATCTGGAAAAAAGGCATTGTGATCAGGCCATTTTTTGGTGTTCAACATCACTTTAATTTTTCTCTACTTACCTAGAGAAAAAGTAGCACCGAAGAATCTCTGCATTGCTCTCAGAAAAGGGGGAAAACAAAAATACAAGCAAATACTAGATCAGTGCCCTGAAAGTCTTATGAGAGAGAGTTGGGATCTCTGGGTTTAAAAGGACCCAACTGAAACCAAATCTGTGCTTGGAACACTTCTTGAGTCGATTACAGATTGTGGTAGGTTCACCTCAGCCAGCTGCCCAGCCAGCTGCTCCCTCATTCCCCCACCTCAAAAGGACAGGGGGGAAAACAAGGTGGGAAAAAAAAAAGCTTGTGGTCAAGGTAAAGTCGTGGAGGTCTTTTATCAATTACTGTCAGAGGCAACACAGTCTTGACTTGGGGAAGATTAATTTAATTGATTGCCAATTGAAAATAGAGTTGGATGGTGAGAAAAAAAGACAAAACACCTTCCTCCCACCCACTTCTTCCCAGGCTCTGTCAATACACAAACAGACATCCAATAAGCATTTCAAAACTCTCAAGATTTCAGTTGTTTGGCACAAATTTATCTTGCTGTTTAATTACACAAAAAGCATTCTGATACAATGACTGAACGGGGACCTGATTCTTCAAAAATGAGCCTGCTTTGTGTCACGTGTCACACTGTGCAAGATGTGACCTGGCTCTATAAGGGTGGAGCCTGTGATGGAGCTGATGTTGGGTTTTACTGAGGTCCCTGAGCTCTACCAGGAGAACCTGCTCTTCCAGAGAAGCTCTGGTCTTGGTTTGCTGTCTTGCTGGAAATGCCAGGTAGGGCACAAGTGTCCATGGAAATATCCCAACAGTCTTTGTTCCCGTCTCCTTTCATTTCCCTTTGGGGCACGTTACTTGAATGGGTTTTCTCTCAAATTTCTGCTAGTTTTCCAGCTCTGGGCACTTTCTCACTGAGAGAAAGCGAATGGATTTAAGTGTCTTTCCTACTGACAGTTGACATATTTACCTTCTACTGTCTCGTTGGCGAAGGTGCCCTTTTGAGGTTGTTGTGGAAAAGTGTGAGAAATATAGTGCTGATCAATAGGACTGTCACAACCTAGTGCTGATGTAGCAGCAGTTCCGGAAAACAGGTCGGATGCTTCTCAAACTTACAAAAAGACTTAATGCTTATCCAGAAGAACATGCAAACCATATAATGACAGCAATTACAGCCTAGGAAATTCAAAAATAACATAAGAAGACTTCCTAATCTGTACTTCTTTTCAGATAGAGAAAACATGAAGGTTTTCAGGTAGAGTGAAAATATCTGCCGGGGCGATAACTTCTTCTATGTATCAAAATGCAAAAAGGCAAAGACCAACATTTACTGCTGTTGCTATGCTGTACTTTCACAGCTATGGCGCTTTCACTCTACATATATTTTCTGTCTGTCACACTGGAGGTGGTGATGGGTTGCACAACCAACCATACCTGAAAAGAGGTACCTAAAATGCTTTAAAATGTCACTGATTTGATAGAATGTCTAGTGTTCGCAAAAAAACTTCTTCCAGAGGACTTTTTTTCTGATAGTTTGTGATTAGAAAAAGGTTCTGATAAGAATCTATTAAATGCTAAGATATAGATACGACTAATAAATTCCTATTAAAATAAAAAACAACTAATTTTACAATTAATTACTTGTTAAAAGGGCTTTTTCATCTAATATATATTTTTTTTTGTAAGAATATCTTCTGCAAAAGATGCATTTTCCAGTTTGAACAATAAACATAATAAAGATATTAATCAGTTGCCTCCCTTTGCTGGGAAATAGAGCTATTTACATGAAGAAAAAGCGTGTCACTGAATAATAAGCAGTGCACATTCATCTTTACTAGGAACTGGAGTTGTAGTCCACTGCAATTATCGAAAGATGGCCTTTTGAATAACTATATAAAATTCAGTGTGCATTTCCTTGAGATGGCAAAAGACCTAGCAGAAAGCCCTTATAGCTTGGGAAAAGAGAAAAAAAAAAAAAGCTTTTAATTCTTTTTTTAATCTATTGTTTAATTCAACAAAAGCACAAATGCCAAATTGTCATTTTCCAAGTATGTTCCAAGATATGTCCCCTACTTAGATGAAGGCAGAAAAGGACAGAATTTCTAAGAGAGCAGGTATTTCTTTTAAGTCCTCCTCTGATATTTAAAGATATATTAATTAGTTTAAGCTATGCAGAGGGTCTTTTGCCCTATTAACTGTTTTACTTAATTCTGCTGACTACTGCTGAGGACTTTGTATTTGTTTGCAGGTTAGATCAAGTTGTGAAAAACAAGTAAATGTTCTTTAAATTTTGAAGCTTTCTTTAAGCTGAAGATTGAGTGTGTGTATATATATTTTCACACACGTATATATTTTACCTTGGGTATTACTTGTCACCGTTGGTAAAAGGCTTGGGAACTTTGCTGCTGATAAGGGGCAGTTCTACCTGTCAAATGGACAGATATTAATGTGCTTCCTGGGAAGGTTATATTTGGAAGTGTCATGGAATGGAAAGAAAAATGGTTCTGTGGTACATGGTGTGGGTTGTTTCAAGAGGAGGGTAAACTAGAGAGTCATAATTTACACAAATAAGAGCATTAATACAATTAATGCTCCCAAGTCCTTTTGAGTGATTTTTGTTACTTCCTTTCAGCTTTTTGCTCTTATTATAGTTTTACAGAACTAGATTTATAAACACGAACAGAATTTCTGCCTGTCACTACATGTGGTGCTTTATTAAGTGAACACAATAAACACTTAAAGTCCTGAGCAAGAAACAATATATCCTTGTATTTGATAGAGGTCTATCAGATCTTTGTGCAGCAAACACTTTCTTTCCCTCATACCTTCCTATCTCTTGAGGTTTGCACATCTCATATTTTATATCTGTAGGATAACTAGAAGCAATTAGGGAAACTATTGTCCCTCGCTACTCCATTTTATTCCTTCTCTCTTTTTTTATGTAAGGGAGAAAATTTAGAAGGTTAAAAAAATCTTCAGGATTGGAACTATTGATTATCACTAATTAATCACCATTAATCTTGTCTGGCCAACGTAGCATTTTGCATATAGATTTCTTTCAGGGAAAGAGTGCCAAGTATCTGTGCAATCCCACCTCTTAATTTCCAGGTACCATAAGTACAAGAGAGGGGGAAAGCACAAACCCTGCTGTAGCACGTTTGCTACCACCTAAGCAACCATACATCGATCTGAGAGAGGTAGACGTGAATCGCAACACGACAGCAAGCAAAAACACCTGCCAGGATGAAGACACTGGGCAACCATCGACCACGGGTTCAGGGTCAAACTGTCACATTAGAACAGGCTGAAAAACTACCTGGAAGAAGCTGGAAANACAGCTTAAGGCAGTTTAGACTAGTTGTCAGCTAAAATCATGGCATGCAGCTGGCATGATGCTCGGCTGAGTTTCCCCCACCACCCCCCCCCATATTAGCAGGACAAAGACTGCCAGTGAAGTGCTCCCTCTGTCACTCCTCTCTCCAGAGAAGGGCAAAAAAAAAAATAGCATGTCAATCACAGAGCTGGTGGCCCCAGGGAATCGCCCAGTGAAGCATTGGCTCATTCAACTCACATTACCAGAAACAACATCTCTTCTGCTCTGCCAGAGGAGCCAGCCAGCCAAACCTTTTTTTTTTTTTTTTTGGCTTTTTTCACAGAAATCTTTGCCTTTGTTGCTTTTTGTGATGCTTGTGCATTGAACAACCTCATTGGAAGGTCTTGCAAAGTCACCATCCTGTCCTCGCTTAAATTCCCTTTCAAGAACTGCTGTCCTCATCGTGCCATTAAGAAACCTGCAATTACAAGGACAGTTTGGTGTCACTGAGTGTTTGGTACTGGGGGCTGCAAAAGTCTCTGTCAAATGCCACAACCTTGAACTCGCAGGACCTGGATCTGGGTGCTTTGGACCAATGATCACTCCTTATTTCACGTAGCAGCAGCTCTACCCCTGTGCAAGAGGTTTTTTCCTCGTCTTTGTGCCAGCAGCTGCCCTTTCTCCTGCCTTTCCCTGGCAGCCTTTGCCTCCTGCATCTTCTGCACCGCTGCCACCACACGAATGGGCTGGGGAGCGAGTTGGTGCTTGGGCAGCAGCAGTCACAGGCACTGAAAGGTGAGGGAGCAGGGCTGAAAAGCAAGGGCAGAGCCCCCAAATAGCTGGACTGCTCCCACCATGTTGGGTGTAGGGGTAGTTCCTGTCACTCTGTGAGGCCGGAGGAGCTGGCTGGTTCCTAAAGCAGAGCTTCTGTTTGTAAATTTGGCCCCCATCTTTTCCAGGACGTTGCTGCAAGCCACAGGTTGGACCATGTTGGTCTGTGCCAACAGCTTTGCATCATTTACCAGCTTAGATGCAATGACTATTTTTGTGTTCTTAAAGGTAGCAACATGTATTTTACTCCTGTCAAATGTTTCGCTTCAAGCAAGCCCTGGATGAAACGAAGAGATAAGACAGGGATTCCCCTCTTAATTATTGAACCATGCACTCATTTGTCCTCAGAAGCTTCAGCTTTTGCCACCGATGACCTGTGATGGTTGAGATAAAAACACAAAGCCTGTCAAAAGGAATCTGCTGTAGCATCAGGATGGATGCTCTTGTGTTTGCTGCCTGCTGGTGCGTGGCACTGCTGACTAGAAGGCTTTCTACCTCTACAGCTTGTTGGTTTTGTGCTTCTCTGGTTACCCAAGGATGGGGTCACCCCATTCATTAATGATTTATGTTTATCTAGTGCCTTTCTTCACACAGCTTCCAAGGCAGCTGGCAAATTTATTTCTGCACCACCAAGTACCTGAAATTGATTGTTAATGATTTCTGTACAGACTGAG
>JAHREE010148880.1:0-14947 GCA_033628505.1 Tringa tobata | reverse complement strand
CCCGCTGCCAGCTCCCCAAACCCAGGATGCTGCAGAAGGTGAAGGGGACTGCTTGGACCCCTCATCTTTTGGGGCCACGGTGGGCAGGGAGCCTCAGAAAAACACCAGTTCTAGCCTTTTCCCCGCTAAGGCATTGGGTAATGGGGAGAGAGAGAAGGAAGGAGGCTGCATAAAATGGGTGCAGAGAAACGGCTGGTGGCTGGAAGAAGGGGCAGCAGCTGGGGCTGGAGGGGCTCGGGGCACGGCCAGACGGGTAGCAAACCACAGGGAGATCTTACAACACGGAGCAAAGCCACCAGGCTGGTGGAAAGGGGAACCGGAAAGGCATGGTGGGTTGAGCAATGTGTCAATCACAGCCCTGGGTTGGGAACCGCAAACCCCAGCACCAGTCCCATGCGTGGCCCCAGCTCCCCGAGGCGGGATGGGGGCACCCACGGGGAAGGGGAAGCCTCTGGGAGCCCGGCAGTTAATCTGGGATTGGGGTGCAGGTTGGGATTTGGGGAGGAAGGAGGTCACTTTGGCTGCTCCGCCGGTCGGCGTGGTGGCTTTGCCAGCACAGTGGCTTTCCTCGCCGTGGAGAGGTTTGGCTGGAGCCAGGCATGGAGGGTCACAGCCAGGTTTTGGGAAGCCGCAGCCCACCGTGGCTCATCCCACAAAACCTGCTGGCGTTTGCTTGCTGGTCCCCGTGTCCCTGCCTGGTGCATGGTCCCCTTCCACCTGCTGAGCTCCTGCCTGCCCCTGCCATCCCCTGCGTGACAGGGAACTGCAGTGTGGCCAGGCGTGTGGATGAGGAACCCACAGGCTCCGTGTCCTTCTCAGCCCCTCCTGCAGCTTCTCCAAGTGGGGAGCAGCTGGCTGGAATGCCATGAGGAGCTGGCAAGTGGTACAGCGCTGTGGCACCTTGTCCCCATCATTGGAGAGGCTGCAGGGTGGTGGGGATGAGTGTGAGACAGGGCTGGGGAGGATGGATGGGACAGAGAGGTGATGCACGGGAAAGCCCACCCACTCTTATCCTTGCACTATGGGTCTTTCCAGTGTGGGAAGATCCCTGTGCCCGTCCCACTTTAGCCCTTCCCTCCTTAAATAATTGGCTTTTCCCAGCCTTGTGATTTGCCCTGGGCTGGAGGGAAGCGAGGGCGGCCCGTGGGGTTGGGCTTCATCAGCCCATGGAGGACCTTTGGGCAGCGATGCCACAAGCTGATGGAGGTGGGGCAATCCCTGGTGCTTGGCCGTTTCAGCTCTGGCTGGCAGGATTTCCACCCATTTCGCTAAGAAATTAAAAAAAAAAAACAAAAACACAACAAAAAAAAACCCCTCAGATGAAAAGGATCTAATTTTAACTCAGAACAGGGAGGATCGAGGAAGCGATGTTTTAAAGAAAGTAATCTGACCTACGTCAACATGTGGCAGGATGATTTATTGTGTATTAAAAGGACCGGGAGGAAATAACTCATTGATGGGAGTGACTCCATCAGTGCGTGTTCGCACACGTCTTCCTGACGGGGCAAGTTGGGGCCCTGGGAAAGGGGTGGCTCAGTTTTTTTGGGGGGAGCTCCTGAGCATCGTAGCAGGTTCCCACAGCCTGACCTCTCCTCTAGGCTGAAACAGGGGAGAAGTAGCCCAGGGTGGGATGGATACGACCTTTCATGGTTCTCCCTACCCGTGGGAAGCAGGGGAGAGGACACCCAAAAGCCGATTATGTCTTTTCCTTCACCAAAGGGTCAGCTGGGGAGAGGGGAAAAGAGAGAAATGGGATATTTTGTGTTTCCTGGAGGTATCTTACTACTGTAACCATCTTTGTGTTGCAGGACATGACCTATCTCTGTATCTTGGCCTCGGATTCATCCAGTCAAAACCTGTAAGTCATTTGCCATCCTTTTGCCTCCCAGCATCGTGTGTTGGTAGTTGTTGGTCAATAAGAGTTCAGATTCTGAAGAATGAAGGTTCAGTTCGTTCATGCTGCAAAACGTTGGTATCACTGCTGAGCTTGACAGAAGCTGGGGTTCATTCTCAGGTGGTAGGGGTCAAAATTTGTGTCTGTGTGTGTTTGCAGTCAGGAAACGTCATTTGCCATCAAATTTCAGAATTGTTCTACCGGGCAGGGTTGAAAATCGGAGCATTAGAAAGACAAGGTTTTTTCTTGGTCTTCCAAACATTTTATGGGAAAGAGAAATAGAATATTTATTAAAATATTTATTAAAAGCAAAGGGTGGGTTTTTTTTTTCCCTATACAAAGCATAGATACTCATAAGTCTTTTAATGATGAAGCTGTTGAGAGATGCTAGGAAGCCCCAGGCTTTTATGGGAGGTGCTGCTGGGGCTGGGGGTTCCCGTCGCCCTGTTGCTGCCTTGGCCATCCATAAACCATCTGTTGCAACCCGAAAATGGGTGACTCCGAGGGATTTTTCTCACCAATCAAACCCTATAAAAAGGATCAAAACCTCATGCACAGTGACGGGAGCGAAGCCCGTTGGTGGAGGTGCTGGTTTTCCAGCGTCCTTGGGAACAGCCGTGCCCGGGGGTGTGATTCTGCTTGTTCATTGCTCCCGCTGAGCGGAAAGAGAAGCTTTACAAGAAAACCTTGCCTCAGCAAGAACTGGATTTTTTTTTTGGTTGTTATTTTTTTCCTCTTCTCCCATTTCTTTGCATTTGTGACATGTCTACTGAAACGAAGGAAAAAATAAAAAAAGTGGGGGGGGGCGGGGAGAGTGGGGAGAGAAAAGGAGATAAGATTGGCTGCCGGAAGGAAGACTTATTCAAGGAACTATTTTCTGCTTGTCAGTTTATGCCTTGGATTTCACAATCCTGGTGTCCTGCAGGGTTGATACTTGTGACTAAGGACCTCGGTGGCTCTCAGCATTACCAGGGCCCATGTCCTGATCCCACGCTTCAAGGCTGAAAAAGCATGGGGAGAGCTTTCCTCTGGGTGAAAAACCCCCGTGGAGTGGGTGAGGATGGATGGGGTGGCTGAAGCACTCACCTGCCTCCCTCCAGGATGGGTTGGGAGAGTGATGCTGTGAGCATGGAGTGGGCTGGAGGCTGGCAGCAAGGCACGCTGAGGGAGCTGGAGGCAAAAGCATCATGTCCTTGCAAGCAAGGTGCATCCTTTCTAGCCCCAGCCTAAGGGCTGAAGTGGAGGACTGGGATCTAGGAGAGCCTGGACCAACCCTGGGGGATGCTGTCTGCTCTGCAAAGTAGGTAGGATGAGGCAAAATTGCCCGAGACAAGCTTTAGGCAGGGAAAGCCCTCCCCAAAGGGTGATGCTCTGTTTGCTACGGTGGTCAAGGAGGAGGCACGTCTGTAGCCCACCAGGAGCGATGGACTGACATCTCCTTCCAGGGCTGAGAGGCTCAATATTTTTAGTATGACCACAGCTTCAAAGATTCCTTCATCTCTCCTCCCCTTCTTGGGCAGCAGAACCCCCTGCTGTTTGTATTCAAAAAATTCCTTTGGCTGGTTTCTTAGAAGGAGCCCTGCCCTTCCAGGAAAGGGTGAGGACCAGCATCCCCTGTGATCCCCCTTCCAGGGCAGGGTGAAGAGCATCCCCTCGGATGGGCTAGCAGGGATGGGAGAGGTGTTAGAGGGTCCTGCAGGGAGCCCCGGAGGGCTCTCGGGGGAGGATGCGTTGGGAGGGGGCCCTCAGCAAAGGGCCAGGAGGGAATAACTCTCCGGTAGCTCGTGCCTTGGCTTCTGAGAAATCAGGAAGGCTGTGCAGGCGGACGCCCACCCCATCACGCGGAAGCAGAGGAAGTCCGGCGCCGGGGCAGAGGCGCTGCCGGCTCCTGCACTCCCTGCCCAGTGCCTCTGGTGTGGCTGCACCAGAAGGACCTTTTTCTTCTCCTCCCCAGAAAGCTGGGGATGCGTGGTCAGGGCTGCCCTAAGTTACCCAAAATCGCATCTTCTCCCTCGTAACTACCCCGAGGCTTAGTGTGACTGTGAAGGCTAGCAGGGGTGGGAAGTGCTTACTGCAAATATGTGTGGAGAAAATGAATACCTGGCTCAGCACAGACTCTTGGAGGTGCCCTCCATCTCTGGGAGGGATTGGCAGTGGCTTCCAGCATCATGTGCAGTGATGAGCAGGAGGGATATGTCCCACTGGAGCCTGCGTAGTGCTCCCGTGAACACACACCTCTACCTCATCAGTACATACAGAGTTATTTTATCCCGTTTTCTAGGTCTCCATGCCTTCAAAAAGATGGGTGCTGCTCAGGCGGAGAGAGTGAGGGGTTTTCAGTCTGGAGAAGAGAAAGCTTCTAGTAAATGAAGGGGGCCTACAAGAAAGTTGGAGAGGGACTTTTTACAAGGGCATGTAGTGATGGGTTGAGGGGTTACAGCTTCAAACTGGAAGAGAGCAGATTTAGATTAGATATTAGGAAAAAATTCTCTAGTGTGAGGGTGGTGAGGCGCTGGCCCAGGTTCTCCAGAGAAGCTGTGCTTGCTCCATCGCTGGAGTTGCTCAAGGCCAAGATGGATGGGGTTTTTGAGCAACCTGGTCTAATGGGAGGTGTCCCTGCCCATGGCAGGGGGGTTGGAACCAGATGTTCTTGGGTCCTTCCAACCCAAACTATTCTATGATTCATATGGCTGAGCGTGCAGGTCAGAAGGAGAGATGCACCATAGCGTGTTGCTGCGGAGCTGCCAGAAAGCCCTGGCTCCCTGACCTGCCCCCTTTTGCTCCAAAACTTGCTGATTAGGGTTAAGGTGCTCCCTCTGTTGTGCTTTCAGGAATGCAGGTGGCAATCTGGGGACAAGCCTGTGCTGTTGCTGGCATCCCAGCCTCCTGACAAGGGCACCTCTCCGTGCCCTCCCTGGGGTGGGAAGGGTCTGGAGGGGCTGCTCGAGGTGAGAAGGGGAAGGGTCTTGCACTATTTCGGGACCTGCAGGCAAAATGCCTCAGGAGGCACCTTCTCCCTGCCTTCTTCCCCGCTGGCATTTTTCCCTTGGAGGAAACTGGGTGTGTTTGGCATCATTTGGAATTTATGAATGTGCTGATGGCTCAGGACAACCTCTGACTTGGGCACAAGGCAACACCTTGCCCGGAGACTGTCTCCCAGGGGTCTTCCCTGAGCTGGTTTGGCTGATGGCATCACCCTGTTCCTGATTCCTTGGGAGAAGGAAATCCCCTGGAGAGTCTCTTGGGTCATTTCCTTCCTGGCAGATGCAGATCAGCCCCTCTGCCTTCACTGGGCAGAGGAGGGATCGCTGCTCCCACCCTGTGCTGCTGGGCCCCAGGGTGGTGGGAAGTCCTTGGTGGGGGACACAACTGCTGGTGTGGCCAGGTGCCTTGCAGGGATGGGCAGCCCTCCCATCCTCACCTTCTTGCCTCTCTCCTTGCAGGCTGCAGCATTTTAAGGAGTGCATCAAGTTCATCCATGAATGCCGGCTCAGTGGGGGAGGCTGCCTTGTCCACTGGTGAGAGCTGCTGCCACCTCCTCATGTCCCTGGTTCACATCGGTCCTGTGGGAGGTGGGGATGAGGTCCCAAGAAAGTGTCCTCAATGTCAAATGTCACTTGTGGTGGGGAGGAAGAAGAGGGTAAGACAAGGAACAGCGGGAGGGTGACAGAGGAAGGTCTCCGCTGCTGAGACCCATGGGGATGGGTGGTCTGTGCGTTGAAAACCTGAGCATCCAAAGAGGTGGGACGGGTTAGAGGAGGGCACGGGGGGAACCCACCTGCCTGGAGCCACCAGCAGTGGCTCCCTGTCCGTGCAGCTCCTTATCCCCACCCAACCCATGGCCAAGGAGCTCTGC
This sequence comes from Tringa tobata, assembly GCA_033628505.1. Classification (NCBI taxonomy): domain Eukaryota; kingdom Metazoa; phylum Chordata; class Aves; order Charadriiformes; family Scolopacidae; genus Tringa; species Tringa tobata. Next base: position 9,197 of record JAHREE010148880.1, on the reverse strand, counting down.
CAGCACCCCAGGGAGAAGGGGTGCCCATGGGAAGATGTGTCCCTTTCTGTGGGGCCACACCATGCTTTGTGGTGGGAATACCTCTACCTGACTCTGCTCCTTCACGCTGGGCCAGCCTGGCTGGGGTCTCCCGCAGCACCACCATCCTGGTGGCTTACCTCATGACGGTGACCGAGCTGGGCTGGGAGGGCTGCCTGGCTGCCACCAAGGCCGTACGGTCCTACGTCAGCCCCAACTGTGGCTTCCAGCAGCAGCTGCAGGAGTACGAGGAGACCTTGCTGCAGGAGGTACGTCCCGCGCCCGCGTCCCCTTATATACGTGTCTGCGGAGTTTGCAAACACGCACGGCTCTTTTGCATGCAGCTCGCTGCAGGGACCCAGCTGTTTGCCCGAGCTGCCCTTTGGGCATGCTATTTATTACCTGGGGATTTTGGGTTTTGCATGCAACAACAAAAAAGAAAAGAAAATTTAAAAAAAAAAAAGAAAAAAAAGAAAAAAAAAAGAAGTGCCTAGACATTATGCGGGCGCACTTAAAAAAAGCTCTTTAAAACCCCAGTGCTTTTCTCCAGAGTTCAGTTAGGACATGGTGGGAGGGATCAAGTCCCCCGGGAGCCCCAGGAAGGGCGCTGGGCCGGTTCCCGGGAATGCGGTGCAGCGGGAGCTGGAGGCAGAAAGGGGGAGAGGAGAGGGAGGAAGGCTCCTGCAGGCAGATTTGGGATGCCTGGGCGTGCTCGGATCCGGCAGGGCTTCCTCTGACAGCACGTCCCCTGCTCTTAGAGGCAGAGGACAGTGAGAAGCAAGTGTTGAGGGGAAAAACTGTCCACTTTCCTGCCCCAAAATGATGTGGAGCAGCAGGTTTGAGGAGAGCAGAAGCCCTGGCTGGGTGGGTTCCCGTCCTGTGCAGGGGAGGGATGTTGTTGTAGCTGAGCCGAGCCAGATGCCGGCAGCTGGGAGCGACAGCGGCACATTTACTTGGGAGAGCACTGGTTGCAGAGATCAGAGCTGCACTTTTGACCCGGAAAGCTTTCAAAAGCAAAAGGAAAGGCACGGAAAAGCACAGCTCCCACCCGNACCCGGAAAGCTTTCAAAAGCAAAAGGAAAGGCACGGAAAAGCACAGCTCCCACCCGAATGCCCTCCAGTCTCCCACACCGAACCCTGCTCCTCTGCCCGGCCCTGGGCTGCGTGGCGAAGGACCAGGATCCAAAACTGCCCCGGGAGGACAGATGGAGCACAGATGGACCTCTGCAAGGAAAAAGTAACCCACAACTCGGCATGCACAAGACATCTTGCAGCTCACATCAGCCCTAGGCTTGGTCCCATCCCTGGAGGTGAAGCCCCCCCACTCTCCCCATCCTCTGTAGCCACGAACATTGTGCAGCGGCCCCATGGCAAAGAGTGGCAGAGACCTGGTGGTCACTCTGGCCACACTGAGCGGCTCAAGGGGATTTCTCTCCTCCCTGGAGAGAGGGAGGGACAGCATGTGACATTGGCCCAAATGTCAGCCCCTTCCCTGCCTCGGAGTTCCCTTCCCTGGGTGTCGGAGGGAGCGGGCAGGCACTGTCACATGAAGGACACCACCCTGTCCCGTTATCACCAGCTTGCAGAAATACCCACGGAGGAGGGTGGAAAATGCTCCAAGGGGTTACGAAACACCCGGGGTGCTGGAGATTCCCTGCGGGGCTTCCCCTGCCCGGGCCAGCTCTCCCCAACACTTCCCACGCTCCGGCCGTGTCCCTGCACAGCCCATGAGGAGGGGTTGCTGTGCCCCCCTCCTCCATCCGAGCTATTCCTCCTGCTCTCCAAAATCCAGGCTGGGATCAGCAGATGCTGGACTTTCTTCCCTTTCCCATAGATGCTGCTTTTTCATCACCTCGAAGTTTTGCCGGGGGCTTTGCAAGCATTTCCCTGAAAATACCAAAGGCAGAGCCAAGGGTGGAGGCGCTTGGATGTGGCTTTTTTTTTGTTTGGTTTTTTTTTTTTTTTTTCTTTTTCCTGAGCCATGGGCCTTAGCAGGAGCTGCCTTTTTCCTCGAAACGTCCTGCTTTCCCTGCAGTCTCTTTATCAGGGAGGGAAGCTCCGGGTGGCCCTGGTGGGTGGACTGTTGCTAGCGTGGCCCCGGGGGCAAAGGCTGGGTGCTGGAGCGGGGAGTGCTCCGGCATTACTCACCCGCAGCTGTATTTAAAGAAGGGGAAGAGCCAGGATGGATGCTCCAGCCTGACCGGTGATGTGCTGCTCCCAGCTCGCCCCTGCGCCTTCACAAGAGGAAGGGGCTCGCGGGCAGGTCAGCCGAGGTGGGTGGTTGGGGGTCCCACAGGATGGTGGGCACCGTAGCCATCTTCCCGTGTGACCAGGAGCCCGTGGGACCCGATGCCGCACGGATCCCGCACCGTGCTTCCCGCCGAGCAGCAGTTGGCTTGCGTACCTTGGCTGTGGGAGGCCACTCCTCGTTCCCCTTTGTGGCTGTGGGGTGGTGTTCCGTGCGTAGGCAGGATGCAGGAGCAAGGGAGCTTCAGCTCTTGCTGAGGAGAGAAAAGAGGTTAAGTTTCCCCATTCAGCCCAGCTGTCATCCCAGAAGGCGGCGATTTGGAAATAACAGTGCCCGGGAGAAGACATGAGGGCTTCTCGGGATGAGAAGCAGATGAGGGCTGCTCGGGATGAAAAGCCTCATTTCTTGTTGGCTAAAATCTGCGAGGAACGGGTCAGACCTCCTGGGGACCTCCTTCCCAGGGCTGCGGGCGAGCATCCCTCAGCGCCTCGGTTCCCTCGATCCGGAGCAGGAGGGGTCAGACGGGACCCTGGGATGCAAAAATGGGGAAGATGCTCTCCGGGTCTGGACAGCTGGCCTCTCGCTGCAGGAAGCTCGCCTCCAGCGTGCAGCTGTGGTTTCGAGCTGGCAAATGGTGTTTCTCGGGGCTAGAGGGATAAAGAAGGAAGGAAGGGACGAAGAGCAGTGGCAGGATGATGGGTAAGGTTAGAAAAGGAAGTAAGAGAGCTCAGAGAAGACAGTGTGGATGCGGGAGATAGCACAGATGGGCATTCAGGTGATGGACCTGTCCCCTCGCTGCCCCAAGGTCTCCCCCTGTGGTGCTGCCACACTGTGACCAGGCTGCCTTATCCCCCCACCGGTGCCATCCCAGATGGGACGGGTGCTCCGGGCCCCAGGAGAGAGGAGGAGGGCAGTGGGGTTAGTGGTCAGCGCTGGAGGAAACGGGCTGTAACCACTTCTTGCTCTGGCTTTAAAAGGAAACGCCTGGCAGCAGCAGCAGGGTGCTTCCCCCGGCCTCCCAGCAGCTCCTTCCCTCCTTCGCTGGATGGTGGGACACAGCTCCGAGGTTGGCTGGTGGGTGCCAAGCCTCGGTGGCCAGGCTGGTCTCCCCATGGAGCTTCATCCCTCTGGATGGTTTGTCTTGGAGGGATGTTCTCCCCACGAGCAGGGGATGCTCGGCCCAAATCCTGTCTCAGATTCTTTGAGACTCACTTCCCAGGGTTTTTTTTTTTTTTTTTAATTTTTTTTTAGCAAGGAAATCAAACCTGGATTTTGGGGTCCACCCCCTGAACCAAGGGTCTTCCTGCTTGCAGGAGGCAAGTGTGCAAGAAGCCGTGGTGAGTCCTGCTGTCCGAGGGAGGGGATTCGGGGAATCCAGACATTCCCACTGGAAATCCCCTCTGCCCGAGCTGACTTCCCCCAGCTGCAGGAGGGGGCATGTCACCAGGGTCGTTCTCATACTTTATTCTCTTGTGGCTCATGGTCCCAGCATGTGTGGCAGCCCCGGGAGGCCAGGGCTGAGCTGCCTGTCCCGCTGTCCTGCATCCCTGAATTCAGTGGCTTCTGGCTGTGGGGTGCACCTTGCCCTGGGGGTGCCAAAGCTGGGCAGCTCGTGGGGGCTGCCTGCCCTCTCTCTCTGGTTCCCCTGGCTGCATCCCATGCCCATCCCAGTCTACCCCATGCCAGGGCTCTGATGCTCAGTCCCTCTCTGGACCCTTTACACCCCCAGGTTTTGCATTCCCGACTCCATCCTTTTTCGTAAGGAGCTTGCTTATTGCCGGGCGTGCTCCTACCTCTCATCCCAGTAAGTCCCGCTTGCTGGAGGGGCTGGTTCCCAGCTACTTTGGATGGTGAGCTGCCCATTCCTGCCCACCCTCTCGGGCGCTGGCCGTTTCTCATCCCAGCGGGAGCGGGCAAGCGTTTCTATGGACCGTCTCTCGCTTGCTGGCCACCTCCGGACCTCAGCCTGCTGCCAGCTGGCCCCCGGCCACCCCGGAGCAGCCTTTGCTGCAGTGCTGTGGGAGGGGAGATGGAGGATGAGAGGCACCCCCCCATCCCCAACTGCAGGACGCTCTGCAAACAAACCTGCCTGGGCATGCAAGGGCCGACATGGCCGTGTGGCTTGTGGCAGCGAGTCCAGCCTGTCCCCGCGCTGCCAGGGCAGGGAGAAAGCATGGGGAAGCTTTTCTTACCCGAATCCAGGCACACGAGGAACAGCAGCAGCTTCTTGGCAACGGAGAGCAAATAAAGCTGCCGCCCCAGCTGCAGCCGGCAGGAGAAGCTGAGGATGCTGCCAGCTCCCCGGCTCCGTCTGTGCGCTCGGTCGGGGGGGGGAAACGTTGCACCTCCTGTCCGACGTGCTCACGTCGCACGGCGTGTGAGCTCCTGCCCGACCGGGACTGTTCTGTGAGCTGGCTCTGGCTGGAGATCACCTGGGCTCACCTGGGGCCGTGGCCGGGATGCAGCAGGCATCGCCCCCGCTCTGCTCGCTTGATGTTCTAAGTCCTGGTCCTCAAGCTGGGGGTGTCTCGTCCCCCCCGGTGACCCTGACAACCTCTTTTGGCTTTGTCCTGTCAGTACCGCACCTGGATCCGCCGCGACTACGGCAGGAACCCGTTCAAGGACCAGGAGGAGCTGGAGTGCTTGCTGGCCCAGCAGGAGCAGAGGCAGAAGGAGCAGCAGCTGGGGAGCAGGGATTGCTCCTGGCTCCGCTCTCCAGCTCCCACCTACCCGGTCCCCTCCCAGGCAGGTGGCACCAGAGGAAGCAGATGGATGAACAGATAAGCAGCTGGCTGCTCACAGGCAGACGTTGGCCCTGGGGCTTGGAAAACTCTGTATTCCCTTTGCCAAGTGCCTGTGGGGATTCATGTCTAGGGCAGAAGGCAGCCAGTGCCGACCTTGGCTGTGGGCTTGAGGGTTGGAGCGAGGGAGTCAGGACTCACAGACCCTCCCCTTGGCTGCCAGCTCTGTGTATACCTCTGGGCAAGCCAGTTAACTGATGGTAGTGTCTTGCTCTGTCCCACTCCCCCATTAGCCAGTGGATCACGGCCACTTTTCCATCACCCAGGGCAGCAGCAAGCCCTGTCCCTCTTCTCCAGCAGCGTGGTACCCGGACGTTCCTGTGGCAGGGTGTGGGGATGCCAATACAGACCTTGGAAAGCCGGGGTGGGATGAGATGGGGAGAGGCCACCTTGTATTCTGGAGTCCAACACAGTCTGCGAGGTGGCCCTGAGGAGGGAGGGACGTGTCCTGGGGTGTGAGTGTGCTGCCGAGCCTGGCTGCCACCTCACAGGACGGGCAGAGGGGCTGGAGATGCCCCTTACCACGCTTGGACTTTCCTGGTCCAAGCCCGTCCTTGGCAGATGGTCTGTCTGGCATTTGCTTTAACCCACCCCTCCCAAGGGAGGGGGGAAATCCAGCTGTGCCGGAGGCTGCCTGTCCCCACCGCCTCCATCCCTGGAGCCAGAGAGGTTCTGGGTTTCCCCTGCCGCCCCCCCCCGAATGTCCCCCGTTGCAAAAGCAGCCGCTCGCTCGAAAAAACTGGGTTGACCCGCAGGACCAATTTAACACTGTCCCCCTCCAACAGCCTCTTTAATACCAAAAGATCACGGCTACACGTCCCTTTTTACATCCCAAACTCATACACCGTGTTCCCAAAGTGCGGCCTCGCCGCCTTCCTCTGACAGGACTCCCCCCATCCATCCTACAAGGGGGGGGGGTCCCAAGCCCTTCTGCATTCAAACCTGAGAATCTCCCATGCCAGCTTGGCCTTTTGCTATAAATACCTTGCCTGGCTTCTCAAAACTATCTGTTCTGCAATCCATTCTGAGAAAAAAAAAAAAAAAAAAAAAAAAAGAAGCTTAAAATATTTCTAGGAATTGCCTTAATGAAAATTTCTGGGTACTCTGGAGTGTGACGGTACTGGGGGCGACTTGCCCGGCTCTTAATAAAGAGGAGAGTGATTAAAACCGGGCGGCTGGCTAATCTTCATTTGTGGTGCTCCTGGTGGGAACGGAGGGACGGACTGACATGTCTCTTATTTTCTTGATGAGAACCATCAGCAAAGTTCAAAGTTTTTAAAGACTCAATGTTTAGCCATAATGTATAGGATTCTGAGGGGGAAAATAATGTAATTATGGAGGCTTTCACCCATCTTTTTGTGTCGAGAAAAGGGTCCCTTTGGTTGTTATTCTACACGGAGACACACCACAGTGTGTGCTGGAGGCACGTCCTGCATGGGAAAGCGCCCCGAGCAGTTAATGAGATCGAGGACCATAAATGCTGTTGATGGAGTGGCCTGGAGGGAAGTGGAGCAAACGGGGTCGATATCGTATTTAGAGGCCTCCTTTATCATTTTAGGAAGCAGAAAAATGGAACTTGTGCGCAGGAAAAAAAAAAAGAGAAGAAAGTTGATTTCTGGTGTTAATAGGAAGTCATCGGAGATGTGTGATAAGCAGAGATTAGATTTGCAGGAGGTGTGATAACCTCCACGGAGCGCTGTCATCCCCTCCCATGTGCCATCCTGGGTGCAGCGCCCCTTCCCATCCCACGACCGGGCACCCCGAGACTCAGACATTCCCCAAAGAACCGCGGCATCAAAGAGGCTGTTACCCCTGGAAAAATCCCCCTGATTTTGGGGAATCACCAAGGGGTGGTCCCTATGAGCTGCAGCATCTCCCACACCTGGCATCAGAGCAACGACCGTTGCCCAAATAGCATCTCCTAAACCCAATTTCCCCTGAATTCGAGGGGTGTCCTGGGTAAATATACATATTTTTCTGCTCTGGCCTCTCCCGGTGGGAGCTGTGGTGGCTTTAGGACTCGTGGGCACTGGGAGGCAAGCCCCGAAATGGGGAAAACCGGGCTCATTTCCACTTTTTTCTACGTCGGTAAGATCTCTGTGGGCTTCATCGCTCGGTTGTCCCGAGCGGCCGGTGCCTCCGGCGTCGGGAAAAATCCTGCTGGAGCGTGAACGAGCTTCCCGGGGCGCTCCTCGCTCGCAGGGAAAGAGTTTGGAAGAAATTCCCGGCCGCTCCGCCAGCCCCCGGGGTGTGTTTCGCATTTTCCCTCCCCATCTCGCTGCTGCCAGCGGCTGAAAAACCCCATTTTTAGGCAATTAGAGCTCGCGGGGCTCTAGAGGGGATGGAGAGGCTTGATTTTACGAAGCCCCCTTAAAATATCCTGAATTTGCCAGGATTTCTCCGAAAGCAACCATTTTTTTACCGGGGAGGTCTCCGTCTGGTGTCGGGAGGCGGGTGTCGCGGGGGGATGGCGATGCAAACTCCCCCCGCAAACCTTAACTTGTTTTTCCGTGGAAAAAAAAAAAAAAAAGAGAAAAAAAAAAGAAAGAAAAAAATAACCCTCCTAACCACATGTGATTGCAAAAGGGGGTTTTGGCTCCCCTCAAATCTCACAGGGGGGACCTGATTAGGATCAGGCGGGTGTTTAAAAACAAGGGCTTTTACAGCCGTTATTTATTAGAAATGACAGTAAAGGTTGTGTACCTTAGATCATTATTTTTATTATACCATCTGTGCAGCTCCATACATTTCCCATTTCTCTGTATTACCCACATGGGAGTAATTACGGTTTTCTTCCAAGAAATGCGTGTGTAATCTGGTAATCCCAAAAAAGCCCTCTGAAATCAGGCTGCCGATGGTCCTTTACGCTCTGCTTCAGCCCAGCTGGGTACATCTGGGCTGGACTGGGGCTACTGGTCCCTGCTGGGGCACTGGTCCCAACTGGGGGACGACTGCGGCACCGGGGCAACCAGGGAGGGAATGATCCGGGACCTGGGCCTGATCCGGGAGGGAATGGACTGGTCTGGGACTGGGGACACTGGTCTGGGTCTGGACCGGTCTGGGACTGGGGAGACACTGGTCTGGGACTGGGTCTGGACCAATCTGGGACTGGGCAGAGACTGGTCTGGGACTGGACCAGTCTGGGACTAGGGAGAGACTGATCTGGGACTGGGGATGGACCAGTCTGGGACTGTGGAGGGACTGGTTTGGGTCTGTACCAGTCTGGGACTGGGCAGGGACTGGGCAGAGACTGGTCTGGGACTGGACCAGTCTGGGACCAATCTGGGACTGGGGAGAGACTGATCTGGGACTGGGGATGGACCGATCTGGGACTGGGGAGGGACTGGTTTGGGTCCGGACCAGTCTGGGACTAGGGAGGGACTAATCTGGCACTGGGGATGGACCAAACTGGGACTGGGGACACTGGTTTGGGTCTGGACCGATCTGAGACTGTGGAGAGACTGGTCTGGCACTGGGGATTGGATCGATCTGGGACTGGGGATGCTGATCTGGGTCTGGACCAGTCTGGGACTGGGGAGACACTGGTCTGGGATTGGGGATGTACCGATCTGGGACTGGGGAGACTGGTGTGGGACTGGTGACGGACCAACCTGGGACTCAGAAGACTGGTCTGGGACTGGGGATGGACTGATCTGGGACTGGGGAGACTGGTCTGGGTCTGGACCAGTCTGGGACTGGGGAAACACTGGTCTGGGACCAGGGATGGACCAATCTGGGACTGGGGAGACTGGTGTGGGACTGGTGACGGACCGATCTGGGACTGGGGAGACTGGTCTGGGACTGGCGATGGACCGATGCAGGACTGGGGAGACTGGTCCAGGACTGGACCAGTCTGGGACTGGTGGAAAGACTGATCTGGGACCGGGGATGGACCGATCTGGGATGGGGGACACTGGTGTGGGACCAGGGATGGACTGGTGTGGGACTGGGGACACTGGTGTGGGACTGGGGACACTGGTGTGGGACCGGGGACACTGGTGTGGGACTGGGGAGACTGATCTGGGACTGGGGAGAGACTGGTCCGGCACTGGGGACGGACCGATCCGGACCGGGGAACTGGTGATGGACTGGCCTAGGACTGGGGGAGACCCTGGCCCCGCCCCTCGCCC
>JAHREE010148879.1:0-13776 GCA_033628505.1 Tringa tobata | reverse complement strand
ACAAAAAAACCCAAAACTGTATAAATCTCATAAAGTTTCTTTCCCCTACCCCTGCCTGTAAATCCTGCCTGCGCTGGGAAGCAGCAAGGCTCCCCTCCTGTTTCTAAGCTGCTCAAAATGACAAAAATCCCTCAGTGGCAAATCCTAAAATTACTGGGGTGGGGGGGGTGTGAGCAGCTGATCAGATCCCTACTGTGGTGTGCTGAGTCAGGAGGTACTGGGGATTTATCCTGTCCAGCGGCGGGGACGTTGGATAGTGTCATAGTCATAATGTTGTCCAGGCCGGAAGGGACCTCCAAAGGCCATCTAGTCCGACCTCCCCGCAGTCAGCAGGGACACCCCCAACTAGACCAGGTTGCCCAGGGCCTTGTCGAGCCTCACCTTGAATATCTCCAGGGAAGGGGCCTCAACCACCTCCCTGGGCAACCTGTTCCAGTGCTCCACCACCCTCACGGTGAAGAACCTTCTCCTAATCTCCAATCTAAATCTGCTCCCCTCTAACTTAAAGCCATTGTCCCTCGTCCTGTCATTGCAGGCCTTTGTAAACAGGCTCTCCCCAGCCTTCCTGTAGGCTCCCTTCAGGTACTGGAAGGCTGCTATTAGGTCTCCCCGAAGCCTCCTCTTCTCCAGGCTGAACAACCCCAGCTCCCTCAGCCTGTCCTCATAGCAGAGGTGCTCCATCCCCCTGATCATCCTCGTGGCCCTCCTCTGGACCCTCTCCATCAGGTCCATGTCCTTCTTATATTGAGGGCTCCACACCTGCACACAATACTCCAGGTGAGGTCTCACCAGAGCAGAGTAAAGTGGAAGAATCACCTCTCTGGACCTGCTGATAGATGGAGGTACCTGCTCCCGAGCATCGCTGAGAGAGAAAGTGTTGGCCTTTTGGGCTATAAAATGCCTGTCACCTAAAATGAGCCCCTGTAGGACATGCCCCCTAAGTCCCCAGCCCCCTGAGGGTGACAAGAGGTGGCTTTTTGCCTTCTTGCACTGCAGTGCTCACAGCTACAGGAATTTGGGGGGCTACTGAGCTGGGCTTCCATGAGCTTCGGGCTTCCCTCTGCCCATGCAGGCAGGGAGGGGGTGACGGATGCTGTGCTGGGGTTTAAACCTGGTCGTTGCCCCCCTCCCCGAGCCTTGGGGAAGGAGTCTGCTCCCATGCCATCCCCGTTGGACAGGAATTTCTTCCTGGATGTGGGAGCGAAGATAGGGTTGACCTGAGGAATGTCTTTGGAGGAGTCATTTGCTCTCCCTTGGGGCAGCGATACTGGATTATGGTTTTGATTTCTTGTCTGGATGTCTTTGCCCCAGACAAATTAATTCTTTTCTTTTGTTGGTTTTTTTTTTTTTTTTTTTTTTTTGGCTTGGCGAGAGTGTGACGGATTCAGCAAAGGAGCCGTGGAAGATAACACAGCACAGATGAACATCAGATCAGGTTCAGGCTGGTGTTGACTGTCTGCAGCAGCCGATACCGATCTGGGCTCTGCCAGCCTGCTCTCACTGGGAGCCAGATTGTCCCCAGATAACCAGCTAGATCCCCTTCAGAAACCCCTTCGTCTCATCCCACTCAGCCTGTAGAAACCCCAGCCCACTTACATTTCCTCTAAATGGAGGCGTTTCTCATATATACTCATCTATTTCTCATATATACGCATATATTTCTCATATATACTCATCCCACTACAAAGCAGCATAATTATCTACACGCGGCTTGCGCCCAAAACCCTCAGACGTGTTTTGAGCATCTGACATTTTTCCAAGAATAAACAATGGGGTAGTTGCAAAGTGTTCGCAAACTTCTCCTTCCCACTTCCTAACCTCCAGGGAGCAAGCAGAAAATAGTCAGTGCTTTCAAATGATAATGAAATTTTGCATTTTGAACGAGATAAAAAAGAAAGAAATAGAAAAATCCCCCCCCCTCCCCCCGAATAATGCTGTCCCTTTTTTCTGCCATCTCCGGTCACTTTGTTCCCTTCATCTCGTTGAGAAGTTTGTCCTTTGGTCCCCTGTTACTGTTCCTGCTGCTGGGCTGAGTAGCTGAATTGCTTTGAACAGAAGATAATAAAGTTTCCTCCTGTTTTTGCAGGACTGGGTCAGTCCACGGGGAGATGAGTGAGGGAGGGGGGGCACAGGGTGAGGAGCCCAGGTCTGGGTTGGGCTGGAGACCACTCAGCCCCCTCAGACAAGACCTGTCCTCTCCCTGGGCACCATGTGCCATGTTGCCCTCGCACCCCTTATTCTGGCTCCCAAAAGCAAAAGCACCATAAACAATAACCAGCAATAAACTGGAATGTGGTTCTCTCCATTAAAAAATAAATAAATAAACCAGCGCTGGACACATCCATCTGCCTCCTCCTCGATGGCGGACGGAAAGGAAATTGGTTTTATCATAATTAGATTCACACCTGCTCCAGTTTGCTGGTAAGACAGGGTCTCTTTTGGCCCCAGTTTGTACTGGAAAATACTTTGCTTTTGCTTTTTCCTGCTGGATTGGGCGTCAGAGCAATGGTCCCAGCATAGAATCATGGAATGGTTTGGCTTGGTAGAGACCTTAAAGCCCATCCAGTGCCACCCCCTGCCCTGGGCAGGGACACCTCCCACCACACCAGGTTGCTCCAAGCCCCCTCCAACCTGGCCTTGAACCCCTCCAGGGATGGGGCAGCCACAGCTTCTCGGGGCAACCTGGGCCAGGCTCTCACCACCCTCACACCAAAGAACTTCTTCCCCACATCTCAGCTCCATCTCCCCTCTTTCAGTGTCAAACCCTTCCCCCTCCTCCTATGGCTCCCCTCCCTGATCCAGAGTCCCTCCCCATCTCTCCTGGAGCCCCTTGAGGGACTGGAAGGGGCTCCAAGGTCTCCCCGCAGCCTTCTCTTCTCCAGGCTGAACCCCCCCAACTCTCTCAGCCTGTGCTCCCAGCAGAGGGGCTCCAGCCCTCCCAACACCTCTGTGGCCTCCTCTGGCCCCGCTCCAACAGGTCCATGTCCTTCTGCTGTTGGTGGCCCCAGAGCTGGAGGCAGCACTGGGGGTGGGAGGTCTCCCCGGAGCGGAGCAGAGGGACAGAATCCCCCCCCTTTCCCTTCTGGCCACGGGGCTGGGGATGCAGCCTGGGATGTGGGGGGGGCTTTCTGGGCTGTGAGTTTGTGTTTGCGGGCTCATGTTGAGCTTCTCATCCACCAACACCCCCCAAGTCCTTCTCCTCAGGGCTGCTCTTAATAACACGTGTGCTGCAGACACATCCCAGCACAGGTGGCACCCTGAGCCCCATGGGGCTGGGACTGGGGAGATGGTGCCACCAGCCCCTACGTCTGTGAGAGGGGGTAGAAGCTGGGGGAGGGGGACCTCAGCATCTTTCATCAGTGTAGAACCAAGGCAGGTTGCTGGTGGTGGGGCGGATGATGGGGGCTGCGCATCCTTGTGTGTAGTGGTACAATCCGGGCTGTTGCTATGGTTTCAGCACTAACGGAGCAGGCTGGAGGAGGCAAAGCAACCCCTTAGAGAAATAAATCAGTGCTGCTTTGGGAAGGCATTATTAAATATTATTTTGTTGTTGTTATTATTATTATTGCTGCTTGTTTGGCTGCTGGGTGTTTGCGGGGTGGTAATTAGCAGCTGCCTCCAGCCCTGCCCGTTGCCCCTGGAACTGCCCTGGGGGAGAGCCTGGGACTGGCTGGTAAGGGTCCCCGTGCCAAAATTCCAGCGATGATCCTACTCCTTCTGCAGCACCTGAGGTGAGTCTCTCTGCAGGCATTCCCCTGCAGGAGGACAGGGTCTTCTGCCCATTGTACAGATGGGAAAACCAAAGCACAGAGCTGCAAAGAAGCTCCCCAGGGAGGGGGGCAGAGGCAGAAGAAATCAACTCTGCCTCTCATGAATCTCAAGGCAGTGCTTTATTCTTTTTATTTAACTGAGCATCTCTCTGGTTGCCTGTGTCAGCCACTGCCCTTGGGTGTAATTCAGACTTCGTGGAAGTTTGGTGGAAGCTGGTTGCTTCTTCTTGCCTTGGTGGGGATCTTGGGATGATCTGGACCAGTGTTTCTAACTGGGAGCCTTTAATCCAGCAGTAAATGGTGCGTCCCTGCTGCAGCCTGTCGGTAACCCGTGGGAAAGACACCCTCTCGCTGCTTATTTACCTCTGTGTGTGCTTATGGGGGAAAAATAAATGCCAGGGGATTACTCCCCTAATGAATAGACCTGTGTGTGCATGCATGTAGTGCAGCATCTTACAAGTCCATCCCAGCAGTTTTTAGGTCTGAGAATGAAAGTTGTAATGAGTAAAATATTGATTTCCCATAAAAGGGTTTTAATCAAATGCCCTGACACCCCAAGGGGGACAGAACTCTGCTACAACACCAAATTGCACTTCATACACCATCTATTTTTCAAACACTGTATAAATGAGCCTGCCCACTGGATATATGAGCGTTCCCAGATGTCATACATCACGGGGACCAGGGAGAGCTAGAAGGAGAGCCAGGGCTGTCTGGCTCAGGAAGGGGATGCCCTGCCAAACCCGCTGGGGAGCTGTGGGGACAACAAGGCCTCTTATTCCCTTTGGCAGGACCTGCAGCCCATATCAAGGTCTGACGGTGAGGTCCTTGCTCAGGCCTTTAAAGTTCTCGTGGCCCCCTTTCTCCTGACGTGGGCGTATTTGGTTTTGCCTTGTTGGGTGCTGGCCAAGCTTACAGTGTGCGAGGAGCTCACGGGGGGGAACATCACTGGTGTGTCCTCCACTGTGCTGGAGGGTGCTGTCACCACCAGCATGGCCCTACGTGAATTTTGGTTTTCATAGTGCATTTGACAGAGACCTCAGGATGCACTTTGCAAATTCCAGATATGGCTGGTGAAGGCAGGAAAGGAGATCCATGGTGCACACCATGCAGCAGACCATGCAGACCAAGCAACCAGAGGGTTGCCTTTGATTGCTCTCATTGCCTTTAGATCCATCTGGCCATTGGCACCAGCTTGGGAATGAATTTTTGCACGTGTTCCTTTTTCCCCTTCATCCTTTGCCTGCGTGGGTCTGGTTCCTTATGTTCCCTTTGAGCTTTCTGCCCAGAAGGTGCCCAGACTTGGGTCACGGAGATTCTTTCCTGCCTGCTGAGAGCGATGCCAGCTTGTCACAGGTTATTCCCTCACACTGCAGGCAAAGGGTGAGCCTTCAACAAGGACTGAGACAACAGAAAGCAGCAAAGCCCAACTATTAAAAAGAAAAAGAGCATGAGGGAGAGGATTAAGGGAGCAGCGTCTCACAGCAGTGGCAACAGACAGGCCAACCTTCTGTGCTCAGCAAGTCCACAGTGCTTGATAATGAAGCTCTAGGTGGACTTGGGTACCAGGATCTGGAGACCCTGAGGTGGGAGGCACAAACTCTCCTCTTCTGCACCAATTCGCTGCAGGGCACTTGGGTTGGTCACTGGTCTTCTGGAGGGCCTGAAGGTTCACCAAGGTTGGTGGAGGTAGCTCCTGTGGTTCACCGTGCTTTGGATCCGGAGTGTCCCCCAGTGGCATTCAGGTGACTTCGGGGGGTTTATTTGGGCAGAACTGACTTCTGAGCTGGGGTTTGAAAGCCCTGGGGTCCTTCTCCCTTGATGCAGACCCTCTTCTGGAGGCCCAGGAAGACTCGAGAGCCAAATGCTATGACTCTGCTCTCCTGAGCACTGAGTCTGTGTATAAAATAAAGCACCTTGTTTTAAGAGGCCAAGAAAGACTGCACCAAATTGGGTGATAGTGCAGTGAGTGCCAAAATGAAGCATTTCTTTGCACGACTGGTGGCCACAGCTCTTCCTTTCTGCTGTACCTGGTCACAGGCTGGCGTTAGGGCTCCCAGCTGGATGGAGTGGCTTTTGCCCCATGAGAGGAGTGTGGCCATCACCTGTTTTAATGCTGAACAGTGAGCTTTCTGTTTGAATTTTCTGTTCTCCAGACCCTTGAGACACCCAAGCTCCACCACACCTTGGCACTGCCCATTTCCAGGCTGTTTCTTCCAGCACCTCCCAAGGAGAGCAGGGAAAGCCTTTCTTTTCCTGCACCCTGGCTTCCTCACCTCAGTCTTCCTCCTCCATCTCTCCAGAGATGATGCTCCAAAGTCCCACCTGGGTACTCCTGAGTGGAAGCTGCATAAATGAACTCTCTTTGAACTCTTCTTTTCCACTATTCACCCTCACCAGGAGGGTTATTTGGGCATCGCTGACTTGAATTGCCAGGAGGTTTCTATTCCTTGTATCTTCATTACTATTTTCATAATTTTATTAGAATTACAGCCATGAGAATGGGGGGGATGACTTTTTAATAATAACGTTCTACTAGAAGTAATGTTTGTTTTATGAAGAAATTATTTCAGTTCTAGAATAAATTACCTGAAGGGAAGAGAAGTGTCATGCTGCAGCCGCAGTCTCCTGCAGGTTTGCCAGTGCTTGTGGTTCTACCATGGGCCCCAAGTCTTATTTTTTTAAAACTTCAGTTCTTATAGAGATATCGTCTGTGAACATCTTCACTTTCAAAAAAGGGGTGGTGTATTTCTCACCTATCATGGTGAAAAGCTTGAAATTCCAGCCTGAATATACCTTAATAAAAGCAAAAGGCTAATGACAACAGCTCAAAGATATGTTTTTAAGATTATCAGGAGTCCAAATTCATCGCGGGATTTTAGCTTGTAGAGGGAACTGGGCAGTGACCTGGGATGGCAAAGGTGGTAAAACATCCAACTTGCCCAAACTGGGTGGTAGAGGACATTCAGCACTGTGTCACACTGCAGGGCAGAGCCAGGTACGGGGTCTAGATTTTGGAATGAAGGAGGTTGCTCACAGCAGGCTCTTGTTTGGATTTCAGTCCGTCCATACCCTCTGTGAAGTTCTGAAGGCTGGCAGTGTGAGGGCTGGGCTCACACCTGGTCCAAGAAGCTGAGTTCCCTGGGCTGCTGGAGACCAGCACAGACCTGAGTGAGAGATCCAGAAATGTTTTAAAAAAAAAAGTATTAGAAAATCATCAACATCATCATATGCTGGCATGGTCACCTGCACAGCAGAGGTCCTCTGAAGGACCTCAAGTTTGATTTGCTCTTCAGAGGATGGTCCAATGCTCAGACCCAACCTGCCGTTTGCATGATGTGCACTGTCCTCTCCTCGTCCACAGCCAGAACCACATGGACTTGGTCAAGTCAGTTAAGGTGAACACGGCAAAAGAACACAGTGCTTGAGTCCAGGTTTTGTGCCTTGTCATGGGCAAAAGCAAAACATCAAAGCCTTTGCAGTAGGAAATCCTCTCTCCCCACCAAGCACGGTCTGCTTGGTTCTTCACTTTCTTCAGGAGAAGTCAAACGGGCTGAAGACCCAAGTGATTTCTGGAATAGCTGAAGTTAAACAAACTTGAAACATAAGGCTAAATTTCAGGATCGAAATCACTGCAACCATTCCAAATGGTCTGATTTAGACTCAGGTGGTACCTGGTTCTTTGTGGTGTGATCTGTGTGGAGATCTGCATCTCAAATAGTCATCTCCTAGATTTTAGCTCTTTGAACCTGTTCTCCCAATCAAGTTTTTAACAGGGGCTACTAAATGGTCTCCAAGTAGGTGTTATTGCCTGAGTGAAAATGTAGTTTGTAGTACAGTAGTTGTGCCCCATCCCTGGAGGGGTTCAAGGCCAGGCTGAATGAGACTTTAAGCAAGCTGGTCTGGTGGAAGGTGTTCCTGCCCAGGGCAGGGGGTGGAACTGGATGATCTTTAAAGTCCTTTCTGACTCTGACCATTCTATGGTTAGAGATACTGATAAGGTATCCTCTCCTTCCACCACAAGAAGATCAAAACCTCTTTGGGTCTCTGGGGTGTGATCTCTGCCAACACAGTGGCAGAAAGGAGAGTGTTGCTGCTCAGGAGTTGGCTAAATTGAGAGGAGCTTCAAGGTGATGTTGTTGACCCTGAGGTTCACATCTCGCTTGAGCAAAATAAACAGTGCATTGGAGATGCAGATGAAAGCTTTGCCTTCGGGAGCCGTTTCAAGCATTTCTGGGAGCCCATCATTCTCGGTGACTTGCATTATTATCTTTTCCTTTCATTGGTTCCATATTTCCTCCTCACCCTCCTCTTCTGCCTCACCTCACCCTAGAATTGGGAAGTTCTCATTTATTTATTGTGCCGTGGCTTAAATCAAATCGCCTTGGGTTTGTAGCAGGGAGCCAGAACATATTAGCGACTGGGGAATCAGTATTCTGGAGTTGCTGCATTGCCTGCTTTTTGAGTACTTATTTATCCACCCTGGAGGAGGTGGGGGGGGGTGCAGTGCCTCTGCCTTGTTGTCCTGCCAGGAGCATCCTCCCAGCCCAGTATCGCCCTCCAAATGGAGCCGGGTGCCCGTGGCAGGGTTCTTCCAGGAGTTATCTGAACCGCTCTTGTTTTGATTAGAGCAGTTTGTCCTTCCCTGTCACACATAATTTCTGGTGCGATGGCTCATTTTTCTTGGCTGTAAGTGGAATTGCAGAAAACAGATAAGTTGTCTTGCTCTTCTTCCCCGCTGATGAATCACGCTGCCTTCCTTCCCGTGTCCCACACTCTCTTAGGTTCACCGTCGCCTCTGCTCCCACAATAAATACTTTCCTGCACCTGGCGCTCTGTAAATCTCACCCGGAGCCTGGAAAGTTTTAAAAGTGCTCCATCAAGTCACGCTGCTGTCTCTGCAAGAGCCGGCCGGGTTTGTGCCCGAAGCAGGAGCATTCCAGCCTCCTCTCTGCATCAGTGGCATCCCTCTGGGACCATGCCCACCCCCAAGGCGTGTGGAGCATCCAAGGGGCACCGAAGTCACCCCCAGGGCTTGCATCCGAGGGAGAAGGGAAGCCTGTGCTCAGCCAACAATGGCTGGTGGCAGTGTCACGGATGGAAATACCTGACACGGGTTGTGATTTAGAAGCTCTTCAAAATGTATTAATGATGGTGAGGCAGAAAGAGAGGCTGAGTTTTAGCAGCCCTTAATCATGAACCCGTTTAGGGGTTTACAGAGTGAGTAAACAAAATGACTGAACGGCGACTTAGTTACAGATTCCAAGATGGCAAGATTCACACTGACTCACTAGAAGGTATCCTGAATCAATACATATACCTACAAGTAGAGGTACAAATCACAGATTAATACTCATATATCTCTCTCTCTCTAAGAAATTCATATAAGCACACCCATGCACACACACATACAGATCTCCGATCGGGAATTTCTTAATATCAGGCAATGCTATCAAGCCAAAAGGTGCCACTTTTAGGTCTTACACGTGCACAGAGGGACAGAAGAGCGTCCACATCCATAAAGCTAATGTGTATCTCACACCACACAGGTGGAGAGGCGGGTGAGAGAGAGAGAGAAAGAGACCAGCCTATGGTCAAAATTCCTTTTCTCAGATTTAGGGTGAATACTCAGGACGCATCGGTGTTCCGCAATGGGTGGTAGTTGAGGCTTGAGAAGGGTCTTCTCCTGCCCTGGCCTCGAGGTGGTAGCCAGAGAGGTATCTTAGCTCAGCCACCCAGCACCTGAAACAGGTACATCCGTGTTCGTCTCACTTGTGGTGCCCCTCTGAAGCTGGACCCCCCCCCAGCACCCGTGGTGGAAGACCACTGCCATCACACCACCACTGCCATCACACCACCACTGCCATCACACCACCACTGCCTTCACACCATCACTGCCTTCACACCACCACTGTCTTCACACCACCACTGCCTTCACACCACCACTGCCTTCACACCACCACTGTCTTCACGCCACCACTGCCATCACACCACCACTGCCATCACACCACCACTGCCTTCACACCACCACTGTCTTCACACCACCACTGCCATCACACCACCACTGCCTTCAGACCACTACTGCCATCACACCACCGTGCTCCCCAGGTCCTCTGCGACAGCCAGTGGCCATTCAGAAAGCGATAGGTGACAACCCTATAAATAAATTGGGAGCAAGTCAGGGAAAGCAGTGAAGTTACACCCCCTTCAAAATTAGGGTAATGAGAGAGAGCCAGACCAGGGGCACTGCTAGGGTGTGATGACAGTGATTATAGATTTTTCTGTGGGATTGAACCCCAGATCAGATTAGGAAATATGGTCCCTTTCTGCAAGGTGTAGTGCAAGTGAACCAAGGGACAGTCTGACTCCAAAGACCTTATGGCTGTGGTCAGGCTGTTGGGAACTGGAGGCCCCTGTGGAGCATCCCTGCTGCCCACCTTCTGGGCTTTGTGGCTGGGATTTTGTAGTTTAACTGAAACATCTGAAACCATTAAATTCCATTAACAGCCCTAATCTGTCTTAATTTCTTTTAAATTTGTGTAGGTTTTTGAAGTGTAAATAGGTTAACAGGTTTAATACTGCAGTTCATACCCTCTGCCATGGACCTCTTTGCATTATGGTTTGTGACTGCAGGGGAGGCTCAACTGCATAAAAATATTAACCGCAACCCTAAAATAATGGAGATGCTTCTTTTTATGTCACTTTTTTTTCTGTCTCTCTGCAGCCCTGTTGCTAATTTAAAACAAAATCTAACCGAAGCGTTCACAGTGGGTTGGTTGTGTTGGTGCCCAGCGTGGCCTTTGGAGCGCTGAGGGATGTTGCACTCAGCTGCTGCTTTTAGCGATGCTGCTGTCAGTGGCCATCAGTGTGCCAGGGTGTGCTCCTCAGGGGCATTGCACGTAACATAGAATCATAGAATCGTCTAGGTTGGAAGAGACCCTTGGGATCAGCGAGTCCAACCATCTACCCTACCCTACAAAGTCCTCCCCTACACCATATCCCTCAGCACCACATCTAATCGTCTCATAAACACATCCAGGGATGGGGACTCAACCCCCTCCCTGGGCAGCCTATTCCAATGCCCGACCACTCTTTCTGTGAAGAATTCTTTCCTAATGTTCAGTCTAAACCTACCCTGTTGGAGCTTGAAGCCATTCCCTCTCGTTCTATCATTAATTACCTGTGAGAAGAGACCAGCACCAACCTCTCTACAGTGTCCTTTCAAGTAGTTGTAGAGAGTGATGAGGTCTCCCCTCAGCCTCCTCTTCCTCATACTAAACAGTCCCAGCTCCTTCAGCCGCTCTTATATGATTTATTCTCCAGGCCCTTCACCAGTTTTGTTGCCCTCCTCTGCACCCGCTCCAGCACCTCCAGATCTCTCTTGTGTTGAGGTGCCCAAAACTGGACACAACACTCCAGGTGTGGCCTCCCCAGTGCTGAGTACAGGGGCACAATCACCTCCCTGCTTCTGCTGGTCACGGTATTTCTGATACAAACCAGCATGCTGTTGGCTTTCTTGGGGTCACATCATTTAATGTTTCACCCCAAATCTTGCTGCTGTACTGACCCTGAGATTACAAGGCATTTTGGAGAAGGTGGCTAAAATGCATAGCTGCTGTTTTCACTCACCCTGGAAACAGAAGGGTTGGTGAATCCTTTGGTGATACTTCTGTAGGAATTTTTTAACTGGGCATTGTCCCCCGACAGTGTTTTCCAGAGGGTGAATAACACCAAATGAAGTCATCCTGGTGTTTCACTTGGGACTAATCCTGCTCCACTGAAGTTGATGGAATCGTTAACTGACTTCTGTGAGCTCCAGAACCTGGAGTTTCATGAGCAGCTGGGGCTACCAAAGCTCACGCAGAGCAGCTTTTGGTCTTAGCTCATGGACTTTTTGACTGAATTGTGCCGAGGTTTCAGCACGAGCTGAACTTTTCTTAGATATCAGTGGGTCTAAATAAGTATGAAATGGGAATGCTCTAATGGTAGGAAGAGATTCAGACCTTCCACACTGGCCAGGCACCAGAGAATCTGTGCAGGAGGAAATGTCTGGCCAAGACGTGGATCTTCTCGGGTATAATGAGCTCAGGCTGAAAGGTTTTCTGCAGCTGGATTGTTCAGAACTTCCCACTCCTCCTTGTAACTTCTCTGATGTCTAAAAAGGGTGTGCTAATATTAGAGTCTTACCCAAGAGCATCTTTAAGACCTTTTTAGAGGTCTTCTCTTCCCAGCCACTGATTTTTATGAAACTTGCAGGAGTTTATGTCTAAGATGCAGTAGCATGAGCAGCTTTCACATTTGCCAGGAGCAGGTTCAGAATATGGACACTGTCCCAGTCTCATCCTTCTGTTCTGGTTTTCATCCTTGACATGAGATCCCCTGTCCATCCTCTGAAGCCATGGTCCTGGGAACCACCTTAAGAAAGAGCGAAGTTTTAGATTAGATAGTAGGAAGAACTTCTTTGATGTGAGGGTGGTGAGAGCCTGGCCCAGGTTGCCCAGAGAAGCTGTGGCTGCCCCATCCCTGGAGGGGTTCAAGGCCAGGTTGGAGGGGGCTGGAGCAACCTGGTGTGGTGGGAGGTGTCCCTGCCCAGGGCAGGGGGTGGCATTGGGGGTCTTTAAGGTCACTCCCAACCTTAGCCATTGTATGCTCTTGGTGGCCCAGGATCTCCTGTGAGAGCTTCCCTGTCATGAGAGATGCTTTCAGCTCCCCATTGCACAGGCACGAGCTACCATAACACGGGCACGAGCCACCATGATGTCTCTGGCCTCCAGTGCCATGGGGACCCCCATAGACGTCTTTCACTGGGGTGCACAGGAGAAGGGTCTGGTTTTACTCTTAATACCTTTGAAAGAAAATAAAAAGCACGCTGCCTGCTTGACGTTAATCCTCAAGCTGGGTGCCTGCCAGTACACGTGCAGATGTGAGGCTGGAAACCAGGTCAGTAAATAGAAAATGACACTTTTTAAAGGAAAAAAAAAAACACAAAAAAACCCAAAACTGTATAAATCTCATAAAGTTTCTTTCCCCTACCCCTGCCTGTAAATCCTGCCTGCGCTGGGAAGCAGCAAGGCTCCCCTCCTGTTTCTAAGCTGCTCAAAATGACAAAAATCCCTCAGTGGCAAATCCTAAAATTACTGGGGTGGGGGGGGTGTGAGCAGCTGATCAGATCCCTACTGTGGTGTGCTGAGTCAGGAGGTACTGGGGATTTATCCTGTCCAGCGGCGGGGACGTTGGATAGTGTCATAGTCATAATGTTGTCCAGGCCGGAAGGGACCTCCAAAGGCCATCTAGTCCGACCTCCCCGCAGTCAGCAGGGACACCCCCAACTAGACCAGGTTGCCCAGGGCCTTGTCGAGCCTCACCTTGAATATCTCCAGGGAAGGGGCCTCAACCACCTCCCTGGGCAACCTGTTCCAGTGCTCCACCACCCTCACGGTGAAGAACCTTCTCCTAATCTCCAATCTAAATCTGCTCCCCTCTAACTTAAAGCCATTGTCCCTCGTCCTGTCATTGCAGGCCTTTGTAAACAGGCTCTCCCCAGCCTTCCTGTAGGCTCCCTTCAGGTACTGGAAGGCTGCTATTAGGTCTCCCCGAAGCCTCCTCTTCTCCAGGCTGAACAACCCCAGCTCCCTCAGCCTGTCCTCATAGCAGAGGTGCTCCATCCCCCTGATCATCCTCGTGGCCCTCCTCTGGACCCTCTCCATCAGGTCCATGTCCTTCTTATATTGAGGGCTCCACACCTGCACACAATACTCCAGGTGAGGTCTCACCAGAGCAGAGTAAAGTGGAAGAATCACCTCTCTGGACCTGCTGATAGATGGAGGTACCTGCTCCCGAGCATCGCTGAGAGAGAAAGTGTTGGCCTTTTGGGCTATAAAATGCCTGTCACCTAAAATGAGCCCCTGTAGGACATGCCCCCTAAGTCCCCAGCCCCCTGAGGGTGACAAGAGGTGGCTTTTTGCCTTCTTGCACTGCAGTGCTCACAGCTACAGGAATTTGGGGG
>JAHREE010148871.1:0-16811 GCA_033628505.1 Tringa tobata | reverse complement strand
GGAGATCTGGGGGACAAGGGGGATTTTTACTGTATTTTTACTTTTGGGGGGGGTTGTTTGCTCTCACTGTTGCAGCCAAGAGAGAAACTGGAAGGAGTTTGAAAGGCAAAACTCACTAAAAATAGAGCGTGTGGGAATTTTACGGCTCCTCGGGGCTTTATTACCGAGCTGCCACGCTGCCGGTGCCCGGAGCCGAGCTGTGATTCCAGTAGCCCGTAAGGCGAGCTGGTGGCCAAGAGCTGGCTGGAAAAAGGCAACAAGGGCAGCCCCTTCCCGCAGCTCCTGGCTGGTCAGATCCTGCCCCACGGAGCTTTCCAGGGCAGCCGGGGCAGAGGAGGAAACTGGATCCCGGCTTCTTCGCTGCTTCAAGAAAAACACAGGCACCTTCTTAGGAACTGGCTCGGCATCGCTCCTCTCCGATGGAAAAAAAGAGCTGGAGGAGGCGAACATGAAAAAGGCAGGGGAGAGGTGGAAGGACTCAGGGACGGCCAGGAACGGTGGGCAACCAGGGAGGGAGGGGGCTGAGCCTCGTGCCAGTGGGACCATCACCAGGATGGTACCGGCTGGTGGGTCTCCAGACTGGGCACGTGAGTTGTACCCAAAATTCTTTGCCTAACGCTCTGTCTCCATTGGCCCCTCTTGCAGATGTTCATTATGGAGAAGGTGGAGGGCGCCCAGTGCAGCCTGCACGAGTTCAGCATCACCGGCTCCACCTACGCCCCCGAGGGACAGATGTGAGTGTGGGTCCTCTCTGCTTCACCGGTGACACGAGGTGACCCCGGGGCAGTCAGGGGGAGGTGGGAGGACTGAGCTTGTGGCCAAGGCTGGGGGACCCCAAGTTCACCCCTGCCCGGGTTTTCCATGCCAGTTTGCAGCCACACTGAGCCCTGTCTATGGCGATACCCACTGGGCACTGGGTTTTGGCCACGTTGGGCTTGCAAGCATTGGGTGGATGCCCTTCACTTTCACAGGGCAAATCATTTCGTTGTCCCTTGTCACCAGCTCCTGCCCAACATGATGTGGGGGATGTGCCCCCTGGCTCTGCCCACCGCCCTCCCACTGCTCAGCAAAGGGGCTCAGCTCTCCCTTCGTTAGCAAGCCTGATAAAACGAGCCTGTCTTTGAAGTGGAGAGGACAGCAAATGTGGAAATGGTGTTGAATGAGGCTTTCCTCAGTATGTGCTCATTCTCCAAATTTCTGAAGCCCACGCATTTTCAGTATCGGTTGGTGACCATCACCCCTGTCCTGAGAAGGACTTGGGGCCAGCAGCTTGTGCCACCAGTGATGTGTGGAGGGACTTGAAAATGGCAGGAGAGTGCTCCCTGGGCCCTGTGTCCTCAGCAGGGATGGCTGAGATGGCTGCAGGGCTGATCCCGTTGATTTCAGGATACATTTTGGGGTAAAACATGGGCTTTGCTGAGCTGCAGCTGAGGGCAGGGATGGAAACCAGGGGCTTTTCCCTGCTGTGTTATTAGACACGTGGGATTTTCTGCTCTTGTGTTTGTTTATTCCCTCTCCTTCGAAGGGAGGTGATGTGGGGAAAGTCTGGGAAGGAGGAAGATGAGAAGCTCGGGTGGTGGTTGGAGCACTCTCCGCTCCCCTTCGCTTTGCTGTGTGATCCTGGGCACATTCTTCATCACGGTCCGTTCTGCTCATCTGTGGAGTGGCTATTAATTCATCCCAGCCTCAGACTTAATTTCATGAATATTTATAGAGCCAATTTGATCCTTGGCTAGGAATCTCCATTAAAAAGTGAGCCAGGTCATAAACTGGTATCAATCAGTGCGTTTCAATTAAAGGAGGAGGACTGAGGGGCTGAACTCATGTCTGCTAACCTCTGAAGCTCCATGTCCCCTCTCCAGGGACTGCCTGTGGGGATGCTCCACGTTGGTCTGCAACAAGTTGTGTTGCTTTTGAGTTTTGGTTCCTCCCCGTGTAACGCACATCAAGGCGGGGGTGAGGGCTCACTTAGGTGTCATGGAGAGAAACCCCCCCATTCCCCCAGGGCTGGTGGGACTGAAATGCTTGTTTTGCTTTAGCCTGGCCTCAGCGTGGGGGATATTACGTGCTTGACCTCGGGTTTGCTTGCATCCCTGTGCAGCCCCCAGCCAGCAGCACTTTGCCTTTCCCAGCACACGGATCTCACCCAGCTCCGTGCAGGGACAGACAACAATGGGGACGTATCCCCCCATCCCTCCGCAGCTGTCTCCAGGGGATCATATGCTGCAAAAGCCATCCCTGGTATTTCCACCTTCCCAAACACCAAAACCCCATCCCGAGTGCCTGCAGGCTCCCTCCTTCCCCCTGCCCACGAGCCGGGCCAGGCAGCATCCTCTGGGCAGGAGGCAGCTCGCCCCTGCCCGCTCTCAGCCCAGCGCAGCTTCTTGTCCCTCAGCAAACAGATTTTTCAGATTTTCTTGGCCGCTCCCTGTTTTCCGCTCCCGAGCTGTAACAAGGGCTCCAAACTGTTCTTTCCATTGGGAACCAGCAGTGGAATAAACTGATCCTAATAAATGCCTGACAAATTATTTTTCCAGCAAGCAGATGACCGGCTGGGTTTATACAGCTCTAACCTGCAGTTACCTCTCCTGGAACCGGGATACTTTTTTTTTATTTCCCTTGAAAATCACCGCTGCCATTTCTGCCACTGGGCGAGAAGCAGCGTCCAGCTTCCCTGCTGTGTTCAGGGCTGCTACTTTCCAGCGATGTTTGTGCTCCTCTACATAGCAAAGAGCTGCTATTTAGGAAGCAAAGGCCACAGTTCGCTGCTTGCTTGGAGCCAGCCACAGCAATGCAGTCATTAAATTTGTCTGCTGCTTTTAAACGCTCCCTCGGGTGCCCTCCGGCTCTCTGGAGCGTGAAGCAGCATCACGGGGAGGAGAAGGGACTTGCTGCAGCTCCTCTGGATCCCCAGCAGCTGGAAAACCCTGGGGGAGTGGACATTAACTTGGATTTCTTTGCCCCTTTTCTCATCCACGATCTTCATAATCAGCCTTTTGACAGCCCCTGCTTTCAGGTCCAACGCTCTTCCCAGCTCCTCTGCCGCCCCCTTTATTCTGGGGCACTTCCAGAGTTTCTTTGCCTCCTGTGGTATTTTATTTGCAATTAGTCCTGCCCATTTGGTAAAGCACAAAATGTGAACCAAGTGTTTATTGTCAAACCCAGAGCTGTTTCTCCCTCTTTTCAGGAAATTTTACAATGGATTTAGAGAAGCTAAGTGTAATTTGAATTCAGCTTAAGGCTTTGGGGGGTTATTTTCTCCCCGCAGCCTGAAGGACGAGCAGCCGGTGCAGTGCGGGAAGTACGACGGGCTGGTGGAGCTGGCCACCATCTGTGCCCTCTGCAACGACTCCTCGCTGGACTACAATGAGGTGAAGGGGGCACTGGGGTATGGGGGGACACTGAAGACGCTCTTCCCTTCCCTGTGGGTCCCTTTGCAGCGGAGGTTTGTCCCTTAGGATCCCCTGCCCTGGCTTCAACCCATCCCTGGGTGATGCTCTGGGAGCCCTGGGGGGGTGCAGTGGGTGACAGCATCCTTGGTCAGAGCAGCAGGTAGAGGACATGTTCTAAAGCTTGAGCTCCTTTATTTTTTTTCCTGCCTTCTAGTCCAAAAAAGTCTATGAGAAGGTGGGGGAAGCCACGGAAACAGCCCTGACGTGCCTGGTGGAGAAGATGAACGTCTTCAACACGGACACCAGCAAACTCTCCAAGGTGGAGCGAGCCAACGCCTGCAATTCGGTGAGTGGGGGACACCCTGTGAGCTCCAGTGCCGGGGGACAGGAGGCAGAGGAGGGTTTTGGGGACAGCTTTATTTGAGCAATGACCGCTCGCAATGATCTAAGGGACTGACCTGCCACAAGGATGCAATTTCTTGGCTGAGCTGTTTTCAGAGCAGATAGTGCAGTGTCCCTGGGGGGCTGATGCTGGGGCCATGGGTCCACGTGGAGCTTCAGAACAGGTGATCCCAGAGGCTCAAACTCAGCCCAGTCTCCTCCAAAAATTGCATAGGGAAAACCCCCTTCTGCTTTTTGCACTGTGCCATCCCTCCTGGTTCTGTGGCTGCCTTTCTTCTCCCATCACCGGTGCTGTACCCTCTCAGCAGGGTTAGTAGCCAAGGTGGAGAGTGCTGGCTGCTGCGTCCCCGACATGTCCCAGCTCAGCCCCGTGCTGTCCCCACAGGTGATCAAGCAGCTGATGAGGAAGGAGTGCACCCTGGAGTTCTCCCGTGACCGCAAGTCCATGTCCGTGTACTGCACGCCCACCAGCCCCAGCCACAACTCTGCTGGCAGCAAGATGTTCGTCAAGGTAGGGGAGAAGGTCCTCAGCACCCTGCAGGATCCTCCTTC
This sequence comes from Tringa tobata, assembly GCA_033628505.1. Lineage (NCBI taxonomy): Eukaryota > Metazoa > Chordata > Aves > Charadriiformes > Scolopacidae > Tringa > Tringa tobata. The sequence continues at coordinate 12,465 of JAHREE010148871.1, read as the reverse complement.
CCCGTGCACACCCGGCAGGATTTGGCCCTTACTGCAGCAGGCAGTGATGCTTTGTCAGTTTGTCCCTTCTTGTAGCTGTCTGGGGGTCCAGGAGCTGGCAGGTAGGCTGGTGTGGTCGGGGAGGAGGTGAGTCTTTGCAGTATTGATAGAAAAAAAAAAAAAAGGAGTAAAATGATTTAGAGGGAGGAAAAAGCACTGAGAGCACTCGTGCTGGGGCCAGGGGAGAGCTGCCCCTGGGCAAAACTTGGGCACTTGCCTTTATTAAAGGCTTGGACCCTCCGGACACTGGTAATGCCCAAAGAGTGATGTCCAGCTTTCCACTGTAACCAGAAATAAAATAACATTTTTAAAGGGCATTTTCTTCCCAAGAGAAGAGATGCGGCAGGAATTTCCCTCTGCTGACTCTGAGAAGATTTGTATATTGTTGTTCCCACTGGGAGATCTCTTCTGGGTGGGTGAACTCTGTCCTCCAGGTCAGGTCGGGACCCTCTGGAGCTGCCGCATCTGTGGCCTGCCAGTCCTGGGCAAGCTTTTTTTAAGAGGATCCAACAGAAGAATTGCAAGTTTTATATTAAAAAGCAATGTCAGGGGTCCTTTGTAAGGTCAGAAGGGAGGGGGTGAGATGCTGTGACGCTGAAGGACGTGTCTCCCTGAATCACAAAGGCATCGCAAGCATCCGCCGAGCGTCCTGCAGGCAGCAGATATTTTTGGCAGAGATTTTTAGCCTGAACCAGATCCGAGAGGGGATCTGTGGGGCGGGAGTATCCCGGGCCAGCCGTGTGTGGGTTTTGCGGGAGTCAGACGGATCCCCCGTGGAGCAGATCCTGCTGGCTGCTGACCTGACGTGGCTTCGTCCTTCCCGCCGTCCCCGTGTGCTCGGTCGGAGGCTGCCATCTAGCGCGCTGAGCTGCTGTGCTGGGATGTGCGTGCTGGAGCTTTGGGGACATCGCCTTCTCCTCTGCCCAAACTCGGTGCCTTCCCTCCCTCTGGCACTTCCTCCGGTGCTGGCAAGAGAGATGCTTGTCCTCCAGGTTCATCCCAGCCCCCTAAGACCCCCGCTCTTCCCCAGGGCGCCCCAGAAAGCGTGATCGAGCGCTGCACCCACGTCCGTGTGGGCACCACCAAGGTCCCCCTGACGTCCCCAGTGCGGGAGAAGATCCTGAGCAGGATCCGGGATTGGGGCATGGGCATCGACACGCTGCGCTGCCTGGCCCTGGCCACCCACGACGCGCCCGTCCGCAGGGAGACCATGCAGCTGCACGACTCTGCCACCTTCATCCACTACGAGGTACGGCACCGGGGGCTTTCTCCAGGAGTTATTTTTCCTTATTCCCAAAGTCTTCCCACCTACTTCCAGCTGCCCCAGCAGTATTTTCTCTCCGGTTTCTCTGTGAGCGGCGGGCAGTGCCATGGCTCAGCTCCTCCTCTGCAAACCCTGGTGCAGAGCTGCGTGTAGGAGGGCCAGTCCCAAGGCCAACATCCCTGTCCCACTGGGCATCTGTCCCTGTGGGGTGACCACTGAGAGTGGCCTGAGGACCACCAAGAAGGATGGGGAGGAAGGGAGCAGAGCGAAAAGGTGTGAGGAGCAGCAGAGGGGAGGAGGGATCCCATTGCATTGGGATTATAGGGTGTATCCATGGGGCTGTTGGTTGGAAACCTCCTGAAAGTTTCCTTCCAGGGGAAATCCCCATGCCCAGGGTGGTTTCACAGCAGGGAGGGAAGCGGCTGCATCCCCATGGTTAATGTGGTTTTGGGGCTGTCTTCCCCCCCTGTAGAACAACCTGACCTTCGTGGGCTGCGTGGGGATGCTCGACCCTCCCCGCAAGGAGGTGACCACCTCCATCGAGATGTGCCGCAAGGCCGGCATCCGCGTCATCATGATCACCGGTGACAACAAGGGCACGGCGGTGGCCATCTGCCGCAGGATCGGCATCTTCTCAGAGAGCGAGGACGTGGCTGGCAAAGCCTACACAGGCCGGGAGTTCGACGAGCTGCCCCCCGAGGCGCAGCGGCAGGCGTGCCGCGATGCCCGGTGCTTCGCCCGCGTGGAGCCGGCACACAAGTCCCGCATCGTCGAGTACCTCCAGTCCTTCCACGAGATCACCGCCATGGTGAGTCCCCTGGGGACGCCCCACCACCCTCTCCTCCTCTCCTCTCCACCCAGCTCAATCCCTTGCACCTCATTAATCACAACTTCATGCAGACAGGCGACGGCGTCAACGATGCCCCGGCCCTGAAGAAAGCTGAGATTGGCATCGCCATGGGGTCGGGCACGGCCGTTGCCAAGTCAGCCGCTGAGATGGTGCTCTCTGACGACAACTTCTCCACCATCGTGTCGGCCGTCGAGGAGGGCAGGGCCATTTACAACAACATGAAGCAGTTTATCCGCTACCTCATCTCCTCCAACGTCGGGGAGGTCGTTTGGTGAGAGCCCCCCAACACTGGGCACCAAGCTGAGGGGAGCAGAGGTGGGGACACGTCCCCTGGGGCAGGTGACCTGCAGACCTCTCCATGACCCCTGCCCCTGGCAGCATGCAGTGCCCAAAATTGTAACCCCGGGTACAAAACAGAGCAGCTATGCCTGAGGGCAGGGGGATTTTTCTTTTGTAGTTTTATAACCGTGCTACCCCTCAGGAGCTGTTTTGTTAATTCGTTGGCTATTTAAGCCCATGCCAGTGTCTAAGATGGGTGCAGATATTTGTGCACAGGCTCTTGTCACCAGGTCACACTAGTGCACTAGGTCCTGGGCAGCTCTCCTTGTCCCTGCCCATCCCTCCCAGTAAATCAGTGCCATCCTCAGCAGCGTGGGCACAGCCTTGGGATCACTTGGGCATCCTTTGCCCTTCTGTTCCAGCAGGGCTGTTTGTGCTTGGAACGGGAACCTGCGTGGCCGTGGGGACATCAATGGTTGCGTTCTGACTGCAGTGCAAATTTTAGTAGCAACAGGAACAAATTTTAGCTGCAAAATTCAGTCCTGGACTTCAGGTTCCCGNAGTAGCAACAGGAACAAATTTTAGCTGCAAAATTCAGTCCTGGACTTCAGGTTCCCGACTCAGGGGCTTGGGGGTTCACCTGCAGGACTTTGGGTGAATATTCAGTTTGGGGTATTTGGATCCAGGATGCCTGCTCACTCTTCCCTTGCACGACACAGACATTCCTCTGGCCGCATGGAGCTCATCTAATTCAGGTTCTCTGTACTTTTTTTCCCCACAGCATCTTCCTGACAGCCATCCTGGGCTTGCCCGAGGCCCTCATCCCCGTGCAGCTGCTGTGGGTGAACCTGGTGACGGATGGACTGCCAGCCACCGCGCTGGGCTTCAACCCCCCCGACCTGGACATCATGGACAAGCTGCCCCGTAACCCCAAGGAGCCCCTCATCAGCGGCTGGCTCTTCTTCCGCTACCTGGCCATCGGAGGTGAGCCCCCACAGGCACCAGTGGGCAGAGGATGGGCATGGGGTGCCATGGGGAGAGGGACCCCTTTCTGGGTGCTGGGGTTAAAGGTGTCTCTCTTGGCCGCAGTGTACGTGGGTCTGGCCACGGTGGGTGCAGCGACCTGGTGGTTCTTGTACGACGCCGATGGACCACAGGTCTCCTTCCATCAGCTGGTGAGTCAGGAGGGGAACGGGCCAACGTGTTGAGCAGATGGATGAGGGCATGGATTCAGGCCTGGATTCAGGCGTTGGGGTCTTTCCTCTATCTTTCTTCTGTGGTTATTATGGTAGCGTTCCCGAATTCCTGGTGGTGAAGACAATAATTTAAAAAGAAATGCAAATTCTCTCTCTCAGGCTTATGTTTCTAGCCGTGCTTCTGCCAGCAACCAACTTGACCCAAGCAAGCTGAAAGTAGCTTCTGTACCTAATCCCACATTGAAAGGGATCGATTTTTACATTACTGTAGGTCTGAGCAAGGTGGGAGGAAAGTGGGTGCCATCGCACCCTAGTGTCACATGCAATAGAAGATGTATTTTTGCTGGAGACACACGTGTGCTCAAACACCTTATTAACTGCACATGAAAATCTCTAAGCCACGATCCAGCCATAACCCCAAACCCCCACCGCAGCAGAAGCTGTGTCACTTTAGACAGTTTTATGAGTTGCTCTGACTGTGGGGTGTTTAACAGCACTCTTAATCAAGGTTCACCATGTGCCCCTCAACCAGTCGACCTCTTCCTCCTCTTTCCTGCCTTTCCTACACTGCTGCTCTGCCCTGTATTTACCAGCGGTTTCCTGTGCCGACAGAGGAACTTCATGAGGTGCACTGAGGACAATCCCATCTTTGAAGGAATCGACTGTGAGATCTTTGAGTCCCGATACCCGACCACGATGGCTCTGTCCGTGCTGGTGACAATCGAAATGTGCAATGCTCTGAACAGGTAGGGTGGCTGCAGGATCACTCTGTAGGATCTACGCATTCTCTGTAGGGTGTCTTTGAGCATCCCTTGGTGGGCTGAGAGCTTTGCTTTGCCTCGGCAGAGCCATTCAGAGTCCTCTTGCAGTGGACCACTGGGCTGACTGTAAATGAGCTCCTCCAAGCCCATGTGCTGCTGTCAACAGTGGTGGAGGAAGGACTGGATTTGCATCCACCAGCAGTTTGGCCCTGCTAACGAGTGGTCCTAATCCATGCGTGGCTGGTTGCGTTGAGATGGGTGTCCAGATCCAAATCATGGCAAAGTCTGAAGCTGAACAGTCTGGAAGAGAGAGGCTATAATATATAGCTGTGGAGAGGAGGGGGAGCCCCCGGCTTGGGCAGGCACGGGGAGCAGGAGATTATTTGGGCTAATGCTGTCCCCTTGCTTTCGCAGTGTCTCTGAGAACCAATCGCTGCTGCGGATGCCACCATGGCTCAACATCTGGCTGCTGGGGGCCATCATCATGTCCATGGCTCTGCACTTCCTCATCCTCTACGTGAAGCCCATGCCTGTGAGTGCCCTCTGCCACCTCTGTGCACAGCCTGTGGGGGCTCCTCCTATGGGCAGGGACACCCTTGACCAGTCTTTGGGTCTGGAAGCTTCTGGGATGGTTGTCCCCAGTGTATGCCCAGTCCCGTGAGTCAAACCAACATGGGATCCAGGAGATACCCTGCCCCAGTGAGCCTTTAGTTAAGTCAGAAGCTCTCCTTCTAGGCAATGCAAAGGGGTATGGATATCTCAGCTCCCTTTGGAGGCATCACCTCCCTTTGCAGTCTAAGGTTGGTGACACCTTGGTTGATGCCTAAGGGTGCTTATGATGAAGCAGGTTGCTGTGTCCAGGAGGTTACATTGTCCTTTGTCCCCTGCTAAGCTCCTGTGAGCACATACAGTCCGAGCTTTCCTCATCTGCAGGAGAGATGAAAGACATTGTTTTTGACTGAGCTTGGCCAAGAGCCACCATGGGATCATGACAGACCTTGAAGAAACAGTGTTCTTTGGGCTGTCTGGATCATCCCTCCTTGTATCTGGGATGACCCTTTCTCAGCCTGTGCCATACAACAACCTGACCTTTAAAACAAACAAAAACATCCCACCTCCTTCCCTACTGACGTGTCCAATCCTTTCTGCCTTGCAGCTCATCTTCCAGGTAACCCCCCTGAGCTGGCCGCAGTGGGTGGTTGTAATGAAAATCTCCCTGCCCGTTATCCTGCTGGACGAAGGACTCAAGTACCTTTCCCGCAACCACCTGGATGGTGAGCACACTCTGCGCCACGCTGGGTTATGTTTGCTCCATGGTGCTTTGCTTGGGGGTTTGTGGTGGCTTCACGGGCGCCTTGTTCACCTTCTCCACTCGTGTGGTATCTGCATGTTCATCTGCCTTTGCTGTGAAAAGGGGACTTTTTCTCCTACCCCCTTCCTTCTCAGGTGCCACGTCAGGCAGAGCAGTTGGTACTCACATCTGCTTGAAATGCTCCCTTAGGAGCTGGAGCACTAGATAAATCTTCCACAGGTGTTTATCCAGCTCCTCTGGAACCTCTAGGAACTGGATCCCTTCTCTTATAAAGCAAAACAAACCAAACACTGGTTTCTAACAGGAATCCTTTGGTTTTTTCCCTTCATTTTCCGCCCCTCTATGGCCGTCCTTATCTTGTATTTACTACCTCTATTTTAAGATCAAAGAGAGCCGAGTGTGTTATAAACTGTTTTTAATGGGGTTGCCCTTGTCCTTCTGGGACATGTGGAGGAGAAGCAGCTCCTGTGACAGCAGGGCAGCAGTTCCCCTGTGCTGCTGGGCTGCGTGCTGTAAATCACAGCATGTGTTCAGGCAGCCCTCCAAAGAGATGATATCTTTTTTTTTTTTCTTTCATTTCTTGCAAAAGATGTTGCTGTGGGTGATAGCTGGGCGCTGAGTTAAACCTGCAGGTTTTTTCCTGGCTGTGGGGCTGTGGCTGCCACGGGGCTGGCTCCTCTCCAGGAAAACAGGTTTGATTCAATTTTTAAGGTGTGTTTGCCCCGACAGTGCTAGCAGGGAGGTGAAGGGCAGGAGAGACACCATCCTTGTCCCTGAAAGATGGTCAATCTGAGTGTGGGGACTGGATGTCCTTCCACAGCATCACCTTGCTCAAACCCTTTTTCTCCCCTTAAGCAACCGATGTCCTAGCAAACTCCTTCCTTTTGTCTTCACCCTTTGATAATGACCCAAGAAAACTGTGTGAAGCCACTCTTGCATTTCAGGGCTGATGGCAGGTCTGTCCAGCCCTGGCAGGGAGGGATTTGGGGCATCCTAACAGCCCTGTTTGGTTTCTCACGGAGCAGAACCATGCCAAAAGCTGGAAATACCATATGGGAAGTTATTAGAAGCAGGAAATGATCACAAACTGGTTGCGTTCCCCATCGCCGGCTCCCAACTCACATCAGCTTTCCTTTCTGCACCGAGCTGATCCATAACCACAGCGATTGCTCACGAAGCCTCCACTGAGAATCGGAGGTGCAGGGGCTCCTGTTTTTACAGACCAGACAGAAATAATTTCTAGCTCATTTTTTAAAAAATTATTGTATCTCTCAACAGGCTGATGGGTGCTTTGCATCCCCCAGGCTTGTTTTATCAGATGATCACAAGCTTGGAGCAACGATTTTACGGCACGGCACTGGGCTGGGGTGTAGGAGAGCTGGTTTAATTCCTGGCTGTTGCATCTCATGCATGCCCTCGGTCTTCACTTCACCATCTGTCATCTGGGGATGAGTGTTTCTTTCTCCCACACTTTGCATTTCTCTATAAAACCTCAGTGGTGTTGGAAGAAGGGTTTTTCTTCGGCTTTGCCAGCGCGGCTGCGAGCACAGCAGGGCTTCTGGCAGGCATGTGATCCTTTTGAGTCCCATCATACCAGCTCAGAGTGTTTCCTCCTGCCATGCTGGGTCCTCTGAGCTGTCCTCATCCCCATGGTCACGGTGCTGCTGATGCTCATAGGTCGCTCTGTGTCTCATCCAGCCACGGGTTTCCCATCCAGCTATTCAATCACGGCTACAGGGCAAAATCACGCTTAGATCATCACACTTGAAAGAAATAATTGAGATCCTGCATCTTCCTAATTCCTCTGGGCTTTGAAAAGCAAACAAAAAAAACCTCAAGAAGCCACTTTTAAATGTGGTATTGTGATTCTTTTACCAGGCATTCTCAGGACGGTAAGACACACGTGGAGCGGGGAGCACCAGTTGAAAACCAGCAGGACTCCAGAGCAAGGGTTGGCTTTCTTAAGTGTCTCATCTCGGAATGCCGTGTTCTCGTGCTTCCTCCAAAGTCTTGCTCATGTGTGGTGGGGACCTGCTTGGACCATGTCCGGGTGAACGTAGCTTGGAAAATCAGCCAATAATGGAGCCCAGGGACCACGTACCCAGACAGGGTCTCCTTTCCCACACTGGCCTCTATTTTGCTTCAAAATAAGGGCTAAAAAGCCCGTGAAGCATCCGTTTGCATGGCTGGGGTGGGGCAGGCTACTGTTTGGCCTCTGCAAGGCAATGCCTGAGGATGGTCTCCAGCGTGGGACCTTCTGTGGTCCGAATCTGAGGGATGGCCAAGGGTGTTCAGTTGAGGAATGCAACTGTCTAGCTGTGAGTTGTGCTGATTCAGGTTTTGCATGGAAAATTTTCTCCTTTGATCAGATTTAGATAAGTTGTGTTTCCATTACACTGGATTTTCCTTGTCCTTGAAGTGGCAGAAAGCTTGAGACTCTTCAGTTTTCACCACGGTCTCAGTGTTTTTCATTCCTCTCCCCATCACCCCAGTCACTTCCAGCCTCCCATCTTGTGTGCTTTGCATGTATCGCCGCCTTCATCTGTCTCTGGCCCATCTGGGGTTTCTACTGTCTCCGTTTTGGGAGGCAATGTGAGTGGGAGGCAGCAAGACAAAGCGCATGGCTGAGCTAGTTTGGCTTGGTGTGACCTGTAGATGTTCTGGTCAGGAACGCAGAGATGTTCTTCAAGGTCCTCTTGGGTGTCCATCACACAGGTACATACTGGCTGACCACCCTCAGGGGCCTCTTGCCCTAATGTTTTTAATATCTGCTGTCTTCTATGCATTTAAGTGTATTGCTTTCTGAGCCCCGTGGCATGAAGGAGGAAGGTTTCCAGGCATTTGTGCCAGGACCTTGCAGAACTCTCTTTTCTGGTACAAAAAAGGTACAAAAACCAGACAGGACACTGAGATAACCCCGGTGCACCATCAGCCTGCTGCCACAGCCATCCCGCTCCCCTCCTGCCCCATCCCTGGGCCTCTTCATCTTTGCCATCTCGGAGCAAACCCGTTGCAGGTGTCAGTGGTCCCAGCGTGGTGGTTTCACTTGTTTTCAGCCCAGGTGCTGTTTCTCCCCTGGGCTGTGGTAAAAGCAGGAGCAAGTCAAGAAGTGGGTGCTTTCTGCCACTCGGCGACGAACTGCCCCGGCAGCCACCACGTCCCTGAAAATCAGAAATTGTGATGCACAAGAGTTGCCTTGGCGTGTTTTGTGGCCGATGAGCATTTACCCAGCTATTTGTCTGTACACCCAGTGAGAACGGTGATTTTGTAGGAGCTGCAAGGTGGTGGCCGTGCCGCTGGGTACCTGTCCCCATCTGTCCCCTCCCCGGCAGGCAGCACGGTGCTCTGCAGCCTCCTGCCACCGCAGCTGATGTGCTGGCGAGATCGCACCCTTGAGCATCTCCACTGCTGAGATTTGGCCTCTTATCTGTGAAGTCAGTGTCATTTTTATGCTTTAACATACTCCCAGAGGAGAGCAGCTGGCGGAGGTGGCTGTGTGGTGACAAGTGTGTCACGCTCCCTGCCGGGGCCAGCCGGGGCTCCGCATCCCTCTGAGACAGCCTGAAATCTGCAGGGACCAAAATCTCTGTGTCCCATCACAAAAAACAAACCCCTGTGGCACGTAGTGAAAAGGAGCTCATCTCCCCCATGCACCCACACCTGGGGATGAGGGCAGCCCCCAAAACTGCCCCCCCGGGAGCAGAGGGGCAGCTGCAGCTCCCGTTTTCCCTGCGGAGGAGGCAGGCATCCCTCTCCCCGGAGCGGCAGAGAGCTGGGAGCGAGCGGCCGTGGCTGCCCTTGTAGGGTAATCTCTGCGCCGAGCTACCTTGGCTGGGCGCTGGCGCCGGGGGAGGAATGTGTCCCCACGGGCCAAGTCGTTCGCTGGAGCTGTGGGATGCTCTGAAAGGAGAGCAGCACCGCACCTTTCGGTGCCGGAATCAATCCAGATGGGATTTGACAGCTCTGATCCCTCGTTTTTATTTTATTTTTCCTCTTTCCTGGTTGTTTTTTGTTTTTGTTTTTTTTTTTTTCCCGAGTGTGCGTGTGCCACGCTTTAGAAATGGAAGAGCCAGAGGGAGGCAGTCGGTGCTGCTGCCCTGGCAGTGCAAAGGGATGGCAGAAGGATTTCCATTTTGGTTTTCTCCTGGGGTCCAGGGTCTCAGCTGAAGCTTGGGGAGCCCTGGTGCAGGGGGGAAGATGTGCAGTTCTCCGAGCTACGAGGGCTGCAGCTTCTCCCTTGGCAGAGGGGTGATCTCGGCTGCATCCCTCCAGCATCACCCTTTACGGGAACCCGTTAAAAGGGAAGTCAAAAGCAATAAGGAAAATACCCAGAAAAGCCTCGGCTGTTCTGGTGCGGAGCAGATCTTGTAGGAGATGAGCTTGTGTTGTTTGGTTGCAGGTTTGCAAGAGTTGAAAGGGCTGCGACAGCCCTGAGAAACTTGGTGGTATAAGGCAGGATACGGATGGGATCGGGTGGATCCCAACCACCCCATGATTCCTGCAAACAGGATCCCCCCTGCCCCTGTCACTGGTGTGTGGAGAGGAGACCCAGACACCATCATTTCACAGAATCATGGAATAGTTTGGTTTGGAAGAGACCTTTAAAGGCCATCTAGTCCAACCCCCCTGCCGTGTGCAGGGACATCTTCAACTAGACCGGGTTGCTCAAAGCCCTGTCTAACCTGGCCTTGAATGTTTCCAGGGATGGTTCATCTGCCACCTCTCTGGGCAACCTGGGCCAGGCTTTCACCACCCTCAGCGTAAAAAAAATCTGCTTTAAATCTGGTCTAAATTTAGGAACCTGCATCCTGTTAAAGCGAAGTGGGTGCCGGACCCTTGGCTGCCCGTGGATTTTGTGGATGCACCCAACTCGCTCCCTGCGAGGGGGTTACTTAGGGGCCTGAGAGTGACATTTTTGAAGAGCATTTGACGTGGTTTAACGCTCGATGTCGGCACTGCAGCCGTGTCCCCTTCCTATCCCTGCCCACCACACGGGCACAGCCACCCCCTCATCTGCACACCCATTGCCGTGGAGGGCAAAAAGTTCTGCTGGGGACTGTTCAGCTGCTCAGGAGACACCCCTGCAAGACGGAGGAGGTGAATTTTGATCCCTGCAATGAGATCTCATACGGCGCAGTCGCCAACATCCCTGCTCCGCTCTGAAGCCGGCGGAGCAGAGGTCACCCCGAGGGATGCTGCCGTTGCAGCGATCAACTTTATCTTGGGACACGAGTTTCCAGGCTCTCTGGCCAGCGCTGGAAGGAAGTTTTGGCAGAAGTTGCAAAAAAGTTGTTTGTGGTTTGTTTTTTTTTCCCCTCTCTCCCCTGTTATTTATTAATTCCCCTGGAAGCGTGTTGGCACCAGGGTTGGCAGCGGGCGCGGAGCCTCGCTGGAAACCCCAGGCAGGACCCCTATTTATCAAGAGCACAGTAACAGCAGTCCCCTGCGAATGTGTTTGGTGATGGGTGCAGCGATGAAAGATAGAGAAATACGGTCAAAAGATTCACGATAAGTGATTTTTCTAACTCTTCTCAGAAAGTGCTGCCTTATGGGTGCTTTTTTTAAGAAAAAAAAAACAAACAAAAAACTTGTTCTAGGCAGAACAAGAGCTGGTTCTGGTCTTTCCCAGCCCTGGGCTGAAGAGTAGCTGCTGCCTCAGGGGGCCTGGGGACACTGCTATTGACTCCTTGACAACTAGGGGGTCTAGTTGGTGTGAGCCAAGTTCTGGCAGGGATTTCAAGCCTGAACACTGTAGTTTTCTTTCAGGCCACATGTTGATTGTTACCTTCCATGACCGATTCCATCCATCGGCAGGGTTGGGGGGAAGTGAGAAGGGCAGCCCTGGGGCTGGGACAGTGATTTCAATGGGTAGATTTGTCCTTGCTGGTTGTCCTGGAGGTAATATATGGATGTAAATATATATATATATAGTGTGTGTGTGTAAGTGGTGTCTGCCCATGGAGCCATATCCATCCATCTGGCTGCGGTGGGGACGGGGCTTTGGATGGGGACGGGGCTTTGGGATGCATGGTGGGATGCAGTGTCCTCTCTGCACTGCTGCCGTTCCCTGGGTGCTACCTGATGCTCTTGTTAGGAGCGTTAACGAGGGATTCCTGCCTGCTTGCCTTCCTGCTGTTCCTGCCTGCATGGCTCCGATTCATCCCTTTTCCTACCCCTGCAGGCTGAGTGTGCTGAGCCCTTCCTCACTTGGGGACCAGCATCCTCCTCCTCGTGCAGCCCGAGCTGCCACGGCTGCAGCTCTGTGCAGACAGGATCCCAGGTCCCCCCTGGGATCAGCCCAGGAGCAACATCTCTCGACAACAAAAACGGGGAGCTGGTTTGCTTTTGAATCCTCACCAATACTTTTTCTTCTCTTTTTTTTTTTTTGTCCCCTTCATTTCAGGAGAAGAGGACAAGAAATGAATGACACGAAGGATAAAGGATCCCTAACTTGTAACTCGGACTGAAAGTCTTGCATGCGTGACCATCGCTAGAAGCCAGCAGGACATGCATGTGTCCGACTATCAGAGAAATGCGGGTGAATCGTCGAAAAGAAAAATACTGATTTTTGTTTTGTTTCGTAGCTTTCTTTTTCCTGTACATACGAGTGCAATTACTGGACAGCTGGCGTAGGGTTTGGGGACGGAGCTGTGTGGACCCGGGTCGTCGTAACGCGGTTCCTTGGGGATTTAGTCCTGCAAAATTTGAGACCCTCTTTCCAAGTTTCACCCCGGCCGGGGTGAGCTCAGGCAAGGCGTCCTTCA